>JAADYS010001663.1:0-19369 GCA_012931995.1 Fusarium albosuccineum | reverse complement strand
TGCTCGGCCAATCATAGGGCGGGATTTCCATTATAAGATGCCTCGTCTCGTATGTCCCGAGGCGAGAGTGACATTATTGATGCCCATGGATAGAGGCAGCGGCACGCAGTCCTCGGCCACGCTGCTGCCCCCGAGCAGCAGCATCGCGGCCCATAGGTAGACCGCCCGTGAAGACTGCATCTTTGAACCTGTCTGTGATGCCCTTTTTTTTTCAATGTCCAGCCAGGACCATATTACTTGGCAAGCTTTGTTGTTTTGCAACGGCGGTTAAACCTCTTCGATTCATCCACAGGATGATCGGCGGAGTGGCAGTAGTAAACAGAGAAATCAAAGGAAAAGAAAAGGGTTTCCCAGACCAGACGGGGGGGAATGAGGGAAATGGGAGCAGCATGCGGCGCACAAGCATCAGGCTCTGAGTCTCTTCTGCTGCACTGGTCGATTCGATATTACTTAGCTATCTGCGCCCAGCAGGGCTAGAGCGACCCCATCACGACTTTCGGCCCCCAAGGAGCTACAGCTACAGTTACATACATCCACAGGGCTAAATCAAGAAAGTCGCCCCAGCGCTGCCCTCTCACGAACAGGCGTAGGATCGCAACCCTGCCACTGACGATGTCTCGTCCAATGGCTTGTGGCCGGACAGCTGTAGATTGCCGTCTCCAGTCCCATCCGCCCCCCCATCCCCTGGTGTTTCGTCTAAAGTCATTGGACCAGTAGAGCCTAAGAGTTGACAAGCAAGGGTAAATTAGAGGCGATCCTTCGAGGACTGAATCCTCGGACACTTTTACTCTTTCATCTCTGTCTGCAGACAGAGGCAGAGGCGGTGCTCAGCCTTGTTGCAGTGAGTGTGTGTGCGGCCGACGCTGACCAAGATAAGATGATGAGTAGAGGAGGGCATCTCACGTCTTTAAACTTGAGTCTATCTGTTCGTATCGCGTCGTGGCTGTAAACTCTGTAGCATGTCTTGGCCTTCCCAGAGCCCCGGGTTTCTGGAAAACAGATCGCCCTGTGGCTGCTGTAACCGAGCCCCCAGCCACTGGCCCTGTGGAGGGCAAGGCAGTCGGCAGTCAGCAGCCAGCAGCGTCATACAGGGGACGACGCCCGCTGGCTCCAGGCTCCATCTGCAGCAGCGTTTCATCAGAGGGACGTGACGAGGCGGCTTTGCCTCCACTGAGCAACCTTGGCCTGGTGGGAGGACAGTTTTCCGTACCTGAGGCCGCCACAGTCCGAGCCTGAGCATGAGCCTCATTCATCAAAGGTGAACCTCCTTCGCTTGAAGCTCACCACGCGCATGCGAATGCTCTGCTCGCCATGCTAGTCCACGCGCGACGCTACCGTCTGGCCGTCGCCGTCGTCGCCTTTGTCCTCTTGATCTTGGGCATCAGCTCGTACGAGGGAGTCGTTATCCGCGACAAGGCGCCTTGGCCGACATGGGCCTCACATGACGACCCTCACTCAACCTCACCACCACCACAGTCCAAGAATCCGCCTCCTGCCCCTCCCGCTGCCACTCCGGATCTCCCCAAGGCGTATCAGCAGGAGGACCGCAGCAGCGACTGGTGCGAGGACAGGTATGGAATGACCTATCTCGAAAAGGCTCGCGACTCGGCCGTGTCTTACTGCACGCCCAAGTCGACCTCTGATTTCCACTGCTTCTGGTCCAATACCGCAGATGGACGGTCTGATTCCATGTGCTACGGCCGCGGTGCCGTCTTTGACCATGCGCAGAAGAAGTGGCGTATGGACTGCCAGATCCGGGACCTCACTGAAGAAGAGATTCAGAATGGCGTGAACCGCGCCCCCAATGACCTCCCCCGCTACTGGTATGATACCGGCCCCGGCGTTGTCATGCAGCACTTTGTCACCACGGATGGAGGAGATGGCAAGGCAAAGCCAAACAGGACAACCATCCTCCTCAAGCGAGAGGGAGCGGGCAACCCGTGGCACTGTTTGATGGAGATTATGAGCCTCACCTACACCATGGACATTCTCCAAATCTCCATCGACCCTCACACCAAGGAGCCCTACGTGACCGCCAAGGACGGCGAGACGGCCCAGGTGGTTATCCTCGATGACCAGCCCGATGGCCCTTACTTTGACCTCTGGAGGCTGTTTGCAAAGATGCCCATCCGCCGCATCGCCGACCTTACCGCTGACGAGCCCGCCGCCAACATCGTCCTGCCTTTTTCTGGTGGCAGCAATCCCCTGTGGCAGGGAGACTGGAAGCCCAACGACTGCCGGGATTCACCTCTTGTCAAGACCTTTGCCCGCCGCGTCCTCGCCCAGTACGGCGTGTCCCGGCAGGAGCGCAATGACGATGTGATGGTCACATTCGTCAAGCGCACCGGCACGCGCTCCCTCCACAACGAGACGGAGCTCCTCGAAGCCGCCCGCGCCGCCATCCCCAACATGAAGATCAACGAGGTCGACTTTGCCGCCATGTCCTTCAAGGAGCAGCTCGAAATCGTCCAAAAGACGGACCTCCTCGCGGGCGTCCACGGCGCCGGTCTTACTCATACAATGTTCCTCCCCAAGGGCTCCGCAACCCTCGAGATCCTGCCCGACGACTTTTTCCACAAGGGCTTCCGCAACTTGGCCCAGATCATGGGCAACAGCTACTTCAGCACCCACGGCAAGGTTCCCGGCGGCTCTGATGGTGATTGGCAGAACAACGCCGTCGAGATCGACGAGGGCAGGTTTGTCGAGGCTTTGAGGGAGGCGGTTAGGAGCTTGTACAACAATGGCATGAGGAGCCACGATGCCGTTTAAAAGGGTGGATGTGTATGGCGTTGCGGTATTGTCAGGATTACCTTTTGGCGTTTATGAAAGAATCGGATGAAACGATCAAAGATGATGAGGGCGGAGGGGATATCTTGCCCGTCTGGGTTTTGGGAACTACTTATTTTCACTGGGGGACACTATGAGATAGAGCACCTTTTGAGGGCCATCCACATTTTGATATCCAACAACCAACAAGCTTATATTCACGATATACCAGCATTTGCATCACGAGTTAGACTCCAGTGACCAACTCGATTTTCTGATCTATGGATCCCACATCCCTCCACGATTTCTCACACTCAAGCTCGGGGAATGGCACTAAGAGATTATTCGTCTCGTTAAGCATACACTCAGTCTTCCGCTTTGAAACACATCTCTTTTAGTCCAGCCTATTCCAATTCCTCCGTCTCTGATGCCCACTCGTCTTACCCACAGACTCACAAATCCTCTGTAAACATATTAGCAACAGTACCCAAAACCCCATCTCTAGGACTACTTACCTCCCGGCTGACCAAAAAGTCGGTATAAAACTTGTTCCAAATCTCCCTCTCAATACAAGTCTCCTTCTCATCAACAACCCTACAATCAGGCTCATTCTCCCTTCTCAAATCCACATCAGGAATCCACGGCTTTGGGACAGGATAGTCGCTGAAGTGGACGTATTTCGCCTCACCCAGCGCAGCAATGGGATTCCACGTCTCAGTGTCAGAGCCTAGGTAATCAGAGTGATTTTTCCGCCGGAACTCGGAAGTTAGCATGTTATAGGGCCGGTGGGGGAGGACTAGGGCGCTGTCGAGGTAGAGGTGGTTTACGATTTCCATGTCGTACTCGTTGGGATTGATCTTTTCTATCTCACTTTGAACGCGTGAGAACTCGGCCTCGGAGGGCTGCACTACCATGACTTGGGATGAGAGGATCTTATCTGGGTTGTCTTCCTGGTAGAGCCAGTAGGCTCGTGGCATAGCGACAGGACAAGGCGGCAGTTGGAAGAGCTCATCCACATGCTGAAGGACAACACCGTCCGAGTCGAGCGAGATGACACGATCGTACTGCGTCTGGTTGAAAGCGAGGAGCTTGGTAAACGAGTCGGCCCACGTCACTAGCACACCGTCAGCAAGCTGCGTGAAATCACCGTGGTAGTCTTACAATCGTCGCCCTCTCGGCGTTGGACTGTGACAGGCTGCAGCTTGACCTTGTACTCTTCACGAGCCTTGATCAAGAGCTGGCCGGCGTGGTTATCCGACTCTTCGGCTTCAGGGTCCAGCACCTCGCGCGGGTACATCATGACCCTATCAGCTTTACTGCCCAGACGGTGCAGCGTCTCGAATATCATGACAGAGTTGCAGAGATAATCCTCCCCAGTGACATACTGGACATAAGCAAACCTTGACCAGTCGACGTTGTCACTATCAACGATCTCGCTGACGTTGATCTTGACAGCCTCTTTCTCACTGCCGGTGATATTGACCGTTTCTGTCTCGCTTTCCAAGTCCCCCTCGAGGTCGATATCATACGTCTTGTAAACCCTATCATCATCATCATCCCCAAAGACGTCTCCGTTATGATAATCACCCTCCAAGTCATCGTCCGCGAATGACCCCGGCGTAGCGACTGGCTTCTCAACCTTGTCGTAGCCCCCAAAGCCGTTGGGTTTCCATCCCTCGGGTAGTTGAACTTCTGGGTAGTCGTAGTCGTAGAGGTTGAGGAGGAACAGCACGATTATCGTCAGGAAGACGATGCTCGGTAGGAGCTTGAGCAAGCGCGACATGGTGGGTGGACAGCTGGCTGCTGGGGAAAAGCTGGCAGATCTTGACAGGAGAGATGCCTGGATGATTTACATAAAAAGGCTCCTGGATGCACTCATCTAAGACATTAAGGGAGCCCCTAAGTAAGGGGTAATAAATAAAAATCTCGTTGGAGAGGCTGAACACACATGTTCCAGCTGGGAGCAGCGTAGACCAGTAATTGGTCCATAATGACTTCGGATCGTTGGTGAATATCGGGAAGCTGCCATTTGAACATTCCGTGCCGGCCGGCTGGTTCGGCTATTGGAGAATTCAATTGTCAAGGGAGGCTGTCATGTCAGGGCGATCAAACGCCACGCTGATTCAAGGGAAGAAGTACAGTAGCCCCAAGTTTTAGCATTGCTTAAATTCTAAAAGAATTAGGAATTCTCTTGTTGAATTGATATTGCCCTGATCCTTCCGAGCCAGACTTGAAAGTTAGTTGCCAAGGTACTTGGTGGCGCAAACGACAAGAAAAGGCGACCCACGAAGCCTCGCTCTTATAACTTGGCGGTTCGTTGCTGCAACGAGCCAAGGTGTAGAATGAAGAGAATGAATTCTGGGTAGGTAGTCAAATCTGACACCTAATTGATGTCTATAACCTTAAGCCAGAGCTAGATTCTATTTTCACCTTTTCCACACCGTCCACTTGACTCTGCTAACACCACCCAGACACCAAGTCTCATACTCCCACATCCATCCTCTAACCACTTCCCCATCCGGTTGAACCTCATTGACTGCCTAAGCCTGCTTCTTTCCCTTCTCCATCGCCTGCACCTTGGCAAAAGCCCCCGCAATAGCAGTGACACTCGCAACAAGCAACACAAAAGGAATAACAATCCAGATAAAGTTGCAGAAAAAGTAATAAGCCCAAAAGTAAAAGCTCTCAGGTCGGCAGTACACTTTCTCGAAAACAAACTTGCTAAAGGTGCAGGTGCCGTAGTAGAGAATGTCGCCGTACAGCTGGCCCAGGCTGATGATGAGCTGCAGCGGGTGCCGCATCGGGTGCGACTCGACGATGCAGTAGGCGCACATGAAGGACATGGGGCCCCAGAGGAAGGCCGTGATGGACTCCATGCACACGAGGAATGAGTCTTGGGTCAGGTATCGAGAGTCGGAGAGGGAGTATTCTTTCCAGAGCTGGCCAAAGAGATCGTTCTTGCCGGCCATGTCGACAAAGTTGAGGGCAAAGTAGCCTGTCAGTGTCAGTATCATGATGAAATTACAAGATAGTGTACAACATACCCTCAAAGAACAGGTGGATGCATCCGCAGAGAGCAAACCACAGCGTCGTCCCCGTCTCAATCTTGGAAAGCGTCCGTCCCGAGTGCTGGATGAGCATGCCCGTAGCAGCAAAGATGGCAACGCACCCCGCGCCAAAGAAGGTGACGAGAACAGGCGCAGACATGGAATTGGCGGCGTAGCTGGGGATATCTACACCCAATGGCCAGTATGGGTGCAGCGGAGCCTTCCCCGAGGCGTTCATGGTGTTGACAGTGAAAACAGGGCCGTCCATTGTGATGCTCAATTGAGTAGCTTGCCAGGTAAAAATCGTTTTATTTAACCGGCGACGTCTTGCCTTTTATACTCTCGATGCTGTGGTGTCGTTGTTGACGCGAGATGCTTGGCGCTACGGAAAGCTCAGCTCCGTACTCGTACCATGATCTCCCCCCGCAGAGAAGCCGCAGCCCGGTGTTTCCAGCGCAGCTTCCTCATTGGAAGAGGGACGGCAATCGCCAGGGGCGGTTGACCCTGCTGTAATTGAGGCGACGCAATAGGGCGCCTCCTCTGTAGGGCTGGTCTTCGTATTCGTAGCGGGAGCTGTTAATTCGGGGCTCTCGGGCCCCGCGATCCTGTCAAGATGCGCGGATCTCGCCTACAACAGATGCACCTGCGGACGAGAATTGCTTGAGAAGGGGTATTTGTTTGATTTCAAAGCCTTATTACCATGTCACCGTCTCCATCCGCACTCCACCATAGCTACCCAGCGCATCTCCCGAAGCCATTATCAGCGACAGATTAACCCTCTTCTCCTCCGCCTCGACCATCACCAACGTGTCACGCACTCTGCTCGTCTCGGGCACTTTTGGGATACCCGCCCAGCTCACTCGAGATGGCAATTGTCCAACTCCAGTTGCCCATGCTTCCCAGGGGACATCCTCCAGTGCTATGGGCGACGTGGAGCTCTCCCTTGACAAGTCGCTATCAAAGAACAGTTGCCCTTCAACCTCCATGATCCTCTCCGCTACCGCTGCAGCACCGTCGCTGAACCACATGCCCTCTTGTCTCTTGAGCTTGCGTATAAAAGCAATCGCTCGCCGTCTAAGCCACGGATGTCGACACCGCTGAGCCATCATGAACAAGGGGACAATCAAGCCCGGCTCCAGAGACAGAGGTGATTGCGCATGGTGGGTGGGCATATCCGACCATAGTGACTCTGCGAGGGTCATGATGCGCTCAAAGTACCCAAGACACTTGTCCCATCGTGTCTCCGGCCCGTAACCTCCCGCATCAACGCAAACACGCAGTAGCGTGTGGTACAGACGGATGGACACAGCACCGGTCTGACTGTGCGGATCTGCGTGGTGCTTCTCAAACTCTCCCATCTTGCTCTCCCACGATATCAGATCGCGCAAGAGATCCCGGATGATCTGCTCATCATTCTCCCCAGCTACTTCCGAGTTGATGAGAGTCTCACCGAGTAGCATAAACCGTCTAATTAGGCCAAATAGTGCCGTTCCAGCTTGCGCGTAACTCTCTATCTGTCTAGCTCGTCGCATATCATCGTCAATCCGGACAAGTCGTGGGGCCTCCTTGTAAGCATACGGTGCACTAGAGTCTGAAAAGGTCATGGCTTGTAAGTCGAGACGCGTCAGGATTTCAGCAGCACTCGTCGTGGCTGTTCCATAGCCTGCCTGCTTCAACAATCGGTGTCCAGCCATGATGTGAACCTGGCTCTCAGACCAGCGGCCCATCATGTTGGTGATGGACACAAGCGCAAGACTCAGTGAAAGCAACCTCGTTGGATCCTTCACATCCTGAGCATAAGCCATCGCGCGTGCATAGCTCTGGTTCGCCTGTGACCACAGTGCCTCTCCGCTACTCTCCCCATGACCCTGCCAGGCAAGCTCATGCCGCTGATGAAGCGCCCCCAGCGCAAGCGTAGCATGCCAAACGGCGGGTTCACTATGCGCAAGCTGAAGCAATTCCCTAGTCCAGAACTGCGAGGGAATAAACGAAGCCGTCGACGGCGCCGTCAGGTTCCGAAACACATCAAACAGCGACATGTTGGGCGGCGTGGCTGACCTGCTCCTGGATGATCGCGGATACTGAGATAGGGCCTGCGATATGGGAGCGACAGTCGAGAGCTGACGCGCTGCTTCGGCGAGCTGGCGCCGTGTGATGGTCGAGTCCTCTGGGAGATAGCCATCGCATTGGCGCTTGGCGCTGATGCAGCGCTGACATGAGGGCTTCGCCAAGTCACACTTGACGCGCCGAATTCTTGACGCTGGTGGTTAGTTGTGAGTCTTGGCAGAAATTAAGCATAACCACTTACCGGCAAGTAATGCAGCCGTTTCCAGGTTTTCGTGGCATATTGAAATTTGTTGGATATTTTTTGCTCAGACAACTAGACTCATAAAATGCCAAGCTGGCGATTGATGTTTAAGAGAATCGAGGCAGGCAGTGTATCCCTGCAGAGGCTTTGATCCTAGTAGCGGGCTGACGACGTCGCGAACCAAGCACAGCCGCATACGGAGGGTCCCAGAAAAGAAGCAGGATTCACGTAATGCAACCCCAGTAGTTCTTTGATAACGGAGCTGAAGAGGCCCCTGTTTCCGCCTGTCAATGCCGTTTATGCCAGGACTTTGACGCTGCCCAAACTTGTTTGCTTCTGTCAACAAGCCTAACACTAAAGTTCTACGGAGATTTAAAAGATGGAACCTGTAAATTGGCTGCTGCGTCAACTAGACTAGGCTGTTATTGGCGCCGCATTCAGGCCCCTTTGCTTCGTGGATGGATCGACCTCAGCCCTACCCGCGCTACGGCAGCAGGGATCATAAGCATCCAGCTACGCCTCCTGGATTGACAGCATCCTTAGTCTTTGCTGGAGTTTGTTCAACTCAACTGAAGCGCACAGTAGCAAACGACCCTGGGTTTCAGACTAGAAGGCTGCTGGTCTTTGAACGCCAGTTCTACTCACAAACTCGGCTTAGGATTGTCCAGGCTTCCCCAGACAGCTAGCTTGACCGCCACAAGCAGTGAAGGACAATAGTTAGTAAATTCTTTGTTCCTGTGCCACTTGTACAGTGAAGTAAACTCCAAACGACTATAAATATGCCGTCCTCCGTTTCTGGAATGACTTTTCAGACGCACCGGAAACATCCCACAGAACCAACCAAGAATGCCATTCCGCAGTCTCCCCGCCGAGATCCGCATCCAGATCTGGAAGCTCTGCCTTAGAGATGAACCTCGATTCCTCATCCTTGACCTTTTCCCCGAGGTTGCCTCATCGCATCAGCCCGGTCCTAATGGCCCGGTAAAAGAACTCATCGTCATCGGGGGATGCTTCGCCTCCACGCCGGATCAACACCTCCCAGTTCGGCCAATCATCTCGCAGATCACCATGAAGTCACTCGGCACCTTGTGCAGCGAGTCGAGAGCTGTGACCCTAGCATGTTATCCAGACTTGATTCGCGTCAAAAAGTCAAGATTCCAGGAGCGGAGCGGCAGAGACACGGCCCAACTGCTGCTGCGCTGCAATCTTCAGACAGACATCGTCCGGGTAAACCATAACGAGACCGGGTGGTGGTACTTCGATAACTTCCGTCAGTTCGTAATTAACACCTATGACATGCTGCGTGTGTCCGACAGTGCTGAAAGAGCCGAAGAATTCAAGTCGGCTCTGAACAAGATCAACCACCTGGTAATGCCCCATCCAGAGGTTAAGTGGGGATCACCACTACCTCACGAAGACCGGAGGGCGAATCTGCTGCAAAGCGTCAAGAAGATATTCCCCCTAATGCGTTCCCTTAAGACTGTGACTCTGTGCGATGCACGTTATCCCGAGAGGACGGAACCGATAGACCGAATTTACGACCTGTTTTACGATGAGCCTACATTGAGATTCGTTAGCCCAGCTTGCTATACGATGTCGATGGCCGTCCTCCAGAAACTCGTCGAACCCTTGACGCAAGGCCGTACGCACGAATCAGACTCGACTGAAATATCAGAGTCAAGACTGAGAGAGCTTGGATATGTCGAGCGCTCCAGGACCACCCGAATACGACCAGTGCAGGGGGCTCCGCGTAAGGATGGACAGCTGGACGACGCCGCCATTGCACTGCCAAAGGTGTTTGAGGTTGAGGAATATTGGCTGAAGTAAAATATGCACGCAGATTTAAGGGGCCAGGGATTTGTTAGACAGAACATTAGTCGTTAGATTGGGTATCAAATTCTATAACTCATCCTCCTGTGACTTCTTCCTAGCCCGTAGCACCGCCGCATGCTGTTTCGTGTGAAATTTGACATCATCTGGATAGAGTGGATTCCAGACTGTGTTGCAGACCTTGCATTCCGAAAAGGCTGCCTGAGAGGATAGATTAAGTGTCGTTTGTACAGTTGACGATTTGGCTTTTTGTTTCTTAAGTTTCGCGCCGGTTGCGGTCGGTTCTTGGTTCGCAAGGCTACCTTGACGCTCTCGCAAAGGCTCCCTCGTAGGTTCCTTGTCTGCGTCTTCTTCCGTCTGTTCCTCCCCTTGAGCATCGGTTTCTGTGTCTTCGCTATCCAGTACGGGCATCGATGTGCCCCGGAACCGCAGTAGTCGTGGTTTCTTTCGAGGTTCTATCCTTGGCGGCTGTGGAGGGGATGAAGGTGGTGTTGATTCCGGCTGTGGCTCGTCGCTCTTCGGGCTCGACACAATAGTAGACGAGGAAGAAGAGATGGGTTTAAAGAAGCTCAATATTGAACCCTTCTTGGCAACGCTGGCTACCGATTTGCCTGTGGTCGTAGCGGGCTTCGAGGTGTCTTTGCTCCCTTCTGAAGCGATCTTTGGAAGTGATGGTGATTCCACATCATCGCTTTTCGAGTCGCGTTGCTTCAGCGACAGCTGCTCTGTTTCGATGCGTCGCTTCTTCGGACTCGGTTCTCTGGGTGAATCGTCTCGGGCGTTGCGCTTCCCATATGTTCGTAGTGGTTTGGCGCGCGGTCGCGGTCGAGAAGGTGCAGGGCCTTGGGTCCTGGCGGGGGTTAGATATGTGAAGTCATGAATCTTTGGGACTTGGAGAACGTACATGTTGACATTCCCTCTTCACCTTGTCATCGAGCTATCATGCTTGATCGAATAGAGGACAAGGATGTCGGAGCTTGGTGTCGCGTGTGATCGTGGAATCGGGGGTTGTATAGAACGACACGGCCACGTTGCTGATAAATCGAGATTGACAATGGATATATAGAACAAAAGACGACGACGTATAAAACAATAACAAACAACACACGCTTTTTCGTATGAGATCTCAAAGTCTTGTTGATGGTAGAGATCTTAATGACAACAGTGCCCCACCGTGGATGGCGACGCGCTTGGACGCGTCTGGGCGCGTAATCACATGCAGTCCGATACCACCTTCCACCCAGCTATGATATCACTCTCAACTGCTGCTGTTAATGTTTCGTCAAGGTATTAGAGTTCGTGAAATAGGTCAAGAACAGCTGTTTACTTGAAGCTGCATACCCACAGAGCAACATGTTTCATACCAATGCATCCTCAACACCCTGGTAGACGCAGGGAAAAGTAGCTTGAACATTGTATTTGTATTAATGATTTTTCGTGATACCTTCAGGTCTCGACTTTCTGTTCAGTTCTCCGTTTCCTAACTGCATCATTCCCATCATCTTCCTTCTCCTTGATCAACACAGTCTTCTCATCCTTATTCTCATCTTCGCCCACGACCCAACTCTCCACCACCTCCACCACCTCCTTGACTTTCCCATCCTTCTTCCTCGCTTCCTCCATCCTCCACATATACCCAGAATACACCACAACCTCTGCAATCGCAACAAGTATACTCCCTCCCAGCGTCAAGAACAACCTTGACGGTAGACTCCACCACCGCGCCGCAACCCACAACGTGCCCGCCACGCCAGCGATGCTGACCAGAAAGTTGATGATCAATGTCACTTGTCGGTGCACCTCGTTCATCGTGACATCTTCATCGCCAATGTCTGCGGCAGATGTGGGCTTGTTTACTTCGGCAAAGGCAGAGGCGGAGTAGGGGAAGCGGTCGTGGAAGGTTTCGTGATGGACGGGGTTGAGCATGCGTTCGTAGGAGCGGGCTTCCTCTTCGCGACGGAGGCGGGCCATTAGGGCTTTGTATTCGGGGGACTGGCGTTTGTCAGTACAAGAATATTTGAAAGAGCAAGCTCAACTTACAGGTTCTGGCTTTGGGGGTGGGGGAGGGATGTAGATGAATGCGCCGCAGAGGAGCTGTTCGAGGGTGTAGTTTGAGTTGCCTTGAGCTCGTAGATTCTTCCACAAGTCGACAATCTGGCCGTGGGATATGGGTTTGCCGAGTTCAGGGTCGTCTAATGATGGCTCCTGGGTATTCGATGGAGGAGTATCTGTCTCGTTGTTCTCTTCATCGCGAGTTTCGTCTTGTGGTTGATTTGGCTTGTCGAGAACCCCCAAAGCCTCCACGATGGAGGTCGTCATTGTAAGTAGCACCATGTCGACTGCCAAAGATTTGCGTAGTAGAAATGTGTATTCAGAGTTGGACTGAGGCTCTGCCGTCCGGCAGTTGAAGCCAACTTCTTATGTCGATGCCTGGCCGTCGCAAATAAAGAATGCAGACCAGGCACCACTACAACGCCAGCACCTCCGATCGCTGAAAAGCTTCGGTGCGTCAGCGGATAAACACGCTGACGCCAGAGCTCAACGGACCGGGCCCCGTCTGACACGCCAGATCTACCCAATCGCAGCGCCCCATGATCGGGTCGCTCGCCGGACTGATCCGCGAACAGCACCTACCCTACCACCCCGGCGGTCCTGTGTCCCACCACTGCCCGCTAAAGCTGGCTCGATTGGAAAAAAGTTTAGAGGTCAGGTCCCGCATGGTCGAGAATAGCCAAAAACCCAATCCCAAATTATTTCCCTCGCCGATAATCGACGCCTGCCCGATTGAACCTACGAACGACGTCCTCCTGAACGAATTATCCTGTCGGATGCGGTGATACGTCCGAGATTTCACCGTTTCCCTCTTATATCCTGCGCAGTCGCCGCGATGCAGCTCCGTCCGGGGGCCTCGGTGGTGCGCGATGCCCTGACCAGACAGTCTTATGGGTCGGCATTGACGAGGACGACGATGGCTTCGTCAATTACCAGAGCGCCGGCGTGCGTGTTGTGCAGACAGTTGACCGTCGGTCGGGGTCCCACGAGGATACACAGAGCCGCCCTCCACACAAGCCCTCGAAGGGACTCGGCATGGGCCGCCGCCGTCCAGGTCGCCTCCAACGTGGTGGGCAATGTCGTCAAGAAGGCCGCAAAGGATACAATGCATGTTGATCCCCTGCGGACCGTCGCCAAGGAGATGAAGTTTCTCACGGGAAACATCCGCAAGCTTCTTGGCTCCGGCCACCCTTCGCTCGACCGTGCTGCAAAGTACTACACCCAGGCCGAGGGCAAGCATGTCAGGCCCTTGATCGTCCTCCTCATGAGCAGAGCCACCTACCTGTGCCCCAAGGCCCCTCCCACGGCTCCTACACCAACTAGCCGCGGCATTGACACCTCGATATCTCCCGTCCAGATCCTCGCCGATGTCAACCCTGCATCACAGCCTCTGTCGAGCATCGAGCCAGAGGTGCTCGACGCAAACACGGATATCCTACCCAGCCAGCGACGTCTAGCCGAGATCACAGAGCTGATTCACACGGCCTCGCTGCTTCACGACGACGTTATCGATCACTCCATCTCGAGGCGGGGTTCGCCATCGGCCAACTTGGAATTCGGCAACAAGATGGCTGTTCTGGCCGGCGACTTTTTGCTCGGCAGGGCATCCGTTGCGCTCGCTCGTCTCCGCAACCCCGAGGTTGTCGAGTTGCTAGCCACAGTCATCGCCAACCTCGTCGAGGGCGAGTTCATGCAGCTCAAGAATACGGAACGGGACGAGCGGAATCCCAAGTGGTCCGAGGAGACGGTCAGCTACTACCTCCAAAAGACCTACCTCAAGACCGCCTCGCTCATCTCCAAGTCGTGCCGGGCAGCGGCTCTGCTGGGCAACACGGACCCCGTGACGGTCGATGCGGCTTATTCGTACGGACGCAACCTGGGCCTGGCGTTCCAGCTGGTGGACGACCTCTTGGATTACACGCAGAGCGGCTCAGACCTGGGCAAGCCAGCGGGGGCGGATCTAGAACTGGGCCTCGCGACAGCGCCGCTGCTGTTTGCGTGGAAGCAGATGCCGGAGCTCGGAGCGCTCGTCGGCCGCAAGTTTGAGCAGGAGGGTGACGTCGAGAGGGTAAGCATGATTGGGTGTTTCCTTTGTTTGGGCGAATCACGTCGTTTTGTTTGATGCACATCACTTGACTGTTTGGAGTTGGAGACGATTGCTAACGGGTGTGGGCTTTTACTAGGCACGTGAGCTCGTACTCCAGAGCGACGGCATTGAGCAGACGCGGGCTCTCGCGCAAGAGTACGTGGACAAGGCGATCGCCTCGATTGCGGACTTTCCCGACAGCGAGGCCAAGGATGGGTTGATCGAGATGGCGCACAAGTCGCTGAAGCGCCAGAAGTGAGGAGCCTACGACGAGAATGAGGCGGATGGATTGTGAGTGGTTCCTCACTTGAGGCCACCACCCACCCGCCGTGTACAAATATCGACATGAATTATTATTTCCCAAGACAGATGAAGATGGTGGGACAAAGACGTTGGGACTGCAGGGCTGGATGATCACGGTGTATGATGTTATTCCTGCTTTGTCCTTTACACGAGAAGCAACAACCAAAAACGGCCGCGGGGGAAAAAGTAATGCATGCATGACTGTACCTGTACTACCTACTCGCTGATACATAACTCTGCATATAACTGACCATACCGGAGAAGAGGGAGAGTCTCAGAAGGTTGCAGATGGGCTGCGTGGTTGTGGGGAGGAAGAGGGGCATGGCTTGGGCTTGGCTCAACGACGAACGGATGGGTTGGAAGCGGCTAGATTTCTGCTCTGTACCAAGAAAAAAAAAGATGCCTATTCAACTCCTTGTCTGGTTTTGCGTCGAGTAATGCCCGAGTCTTTTGATCGAGTAATCCTCTTCAAAAAAGTCAAAAAGTGCCGAGTCGGGTTATGAGATGAGAGCAACTCCGCGGGGGCTAACGGGGCTCAGACTAACACAAAATGGCACCTTTCACCACCACGACGATCCCATCCATTACTCGATAGAAACCTCTTGCAGGAGGCAGAGGGTTGTCAGCTGCCACAGTACAAGAACAACGCGGCTTCATCGAGCAGGGATAATGTTGAGCTGCTGACTGCAAGACTGAACGGTCAACATCTTCTCAACCAAGGCCTCGAACAGCACTTGACCGCTTCAGAGGCACTAAGCCGGCATCGTCGACCCCGAATAGCCTCATGAGCACCTAGACGCCATGGCCTGTCCGAGCACTCATGCCCAGTTACCCAACTGCTCCGTCATGCCAATTCATGAATCCGGTTCGCAGAGCCCATCTCATTACTCGATGGTTACTCGATTCAATCACCCAGCGACGCCGCCGGCTGGTCGTCCGAGTCTCTGATTGGTCAGGCTGAGCGCCGGCGCCCGGCCGAATCCGATGGATGGACCCTGGATCTGGTTTTTCTCTGCTAGGGAATTTTTAAGCCTTTGCTGTAAGTGGGCCGGCTTTGCTGATAAGCGGGATTCGGCTTCTCGTCCCTTTTCTGCATGGGCGAGGCCATTCGGAGAGCATGGGATCGGGATAAAAGGGGGAGGGGCAAGCGATCCATTGGGAAGAATGGTGTTTTGATCGAGTAAGAGAACGACTAAAGTCCCCTTTGCCTTGATCACCCCGCAAAACACCGATGCCGAGGGGACCCGCCGGAGGAGAGATAAAGAAGAAGTCGTCGCCGGATTCTGGGGGTGGCTTTTTCTTTGAGAGAGGAGCCAGTTCTAGAAGCCGATAACACTTGTTACCTCGTAAATTCCTGGGCACAACTTACCTGAGCCACCTCTCGATCGTCGATAAGAGCAAATCACACCGGAGAAGACCTCTTATCAGTTGCTGAGCCCCTCCATCTGACTCTTGTCTCCTTATCGCCAGCAAATCCACACCCCACCACCACCATTCCGAGGTAGAGATAAGGAGACCCGACGAATTGACGTTGACGGGTAGAACTACTACCTGCTGTTTCCCCGGATTTTTGGAAGCTTGTGAC
Source organism: Fusarium albosuccineum (assembly GCA_012931995.1). Lineage (NCBI taxonomy): Eukaryota > Fungi > Ascomycota > Sordariomycetes > Hypocreales > Nectriaceae > Fusarium > Fusarium albosuccineum. Next base: position 3,392 of record JAADYS010001663.1, on the reverse strand, counting down.
TGAGCTTTTTCCGTCTTTTCTCGTTGCTGTTTTTCTCTTCTCCTTTCTTTCTTTCTCTTTCTCCTTTTTGTCCGTCTCTCTTCATACCATTATCTTCGGCTTCACTTCCGACTTGATCACTCGCTGCTCCCATCCGCCATCATGACAGCCAGCAACCTTCTCCAGAACATCGAGGGGCCCGTCTCCGTTCTCGTCTCTTCGCGAGTTGTCGTCACTCTCCCGGATGACTCTCTCATCGTCACTCCCGCTACCATTGTCGTCAGCCCCGTCACCGGCAAGATCGTTTCAGTCATTCCCGAGATCCTTCCCGCTTCCAGCTTCCCACCATCCACCGAGTATGTCGACCACAGCCCCAAGCTTCTCCTGCCGGGTCTTGTCGACGCCCATGTCCACCTCAACGAGCCAGGCCGTACTGAGTGGGAGGGTTTCTGGACCGGTACCCGTGCAGCTGCTAGCGGTGGTGTCACCACTGTGATTGACATGCCGCTGAACGCCATTCCCCCGACGACTACTCTCCACGGTTTTGAGGAGAAGCTTCGAGCTAGTCGGGGCCAATGCTGGGTTGATGTTGGCTTTTATGGCGGCGTCATCCCTGGTAACGCAGACCAGCTAAGGCCTCTGGTGGACGCCGGCGTTCGAGGATTCAAGGGATTTTTGATCGAGTCTGGTGTAAGTAATGAAATGTTTCTCTGTAGAACTGAAGGTCTGACATTCTCAACCAGGTTGATGAGTTCCCAGCCATCTCAGCTCGGGATGTCGCCTTGGCCATGGAGACCCTCAAGGACACACCCACAACGCTCATGTTCCATGCCGAAATGATTCCCCCGATTGCAGACTCTGTGGGCGACGCAATGCAAGCTTCAGACGCTCCCCTCGCCCCGACTGGTGAACTCACCGCATACAAGACCTTTCTCGAGTCTCGTCCTCCTGCATTCGAAACCTATGCGATCGAGGAGATTCTGAGCCAGGCGCACATCGCTCCCTCGCTGCATCTCCACATCGTTCACCTTTCAGCAACTCAATGCATTCCCCTTCTCAAGGCCGCGCGTAAGTCGGGAATTAACATCACAGCTGAGACCTGCTTCCATTACCTCGGTCTCACCGCCGAGGAGATCGAGAAGGGTGACACGCGACACAAGTGCTGCCCGCCGATCAGGGAGGGCAAGAACCGAGACGGTCTCTGGGAGGAGCTTGTAGCGGAGGACTCATGTATCAGAACCGTTGTGTCGGATCACTCGCCTTGTACGCCTCAACTCAAACTGCTTCCCCAGCATCTCGAGGCTGAGCGACCTGGCATGCCACACAAGGATTCAGGTGTTGTCATGACGGCACCGGAGGACGGGCAGGTTGAAGATCAGTCTCGGGGTGATTTCTTTGCAGCCTGGGGTGGTATTTCCTCTGTCGGTCTTGGTCTTCCCATCCTTTATACCGCAGCCAAGAAGCGCAGCGATTTCTCCCAGACACCCAGCATCACTGACATTGTCCGACTCTGCTCCCAAGCGACAGCAGCGCAGGTTGGTCTGTCACACCGCAAGGGTGCTCTCAAGGCCGGTATGGATGCCGATATTTGCGTGTTTGACGATGCGGAAGAGTGGACGTTTTCGCAGGGCGACATGCGGTGGAAGAACCGATGCTCGCCGTGGCAGGGCCACCAGTTCACTGGTCGCGTCAAGGAGACGTGGCTGCGCGGCCAGAAGGTGTTTGAGCTAGGTGCCAACAACGGGGGCTTCGTCGCCGGAAAGCCGTCGGGCGAGTCGATTACGGAGAAGAGGACGATTTAATGCCCATGGTTGATGATGATGTGGAGTTTAAGGGGTGTCAAAATGATGCATAAACGAACCGGCTGGAAGGCGGCGTACGGAGTAGGATAGAATGTGTTGTATTTACTCGGTCCTGGACTCTGTCTTTGTATATCCAAAGGATGGAATGAAACGAGATTGATGATATCATGTCGTCATGTGTGAGATTCTGAAGTTCACGTGGTGAAGAATGTGTGTGTAACATGACGATGGAGATTTGGAGAAATTGTGGGGTTGAAGGAAGAGGCTCGCCGGCACTTGCCAGGAGTCTCGTTGTTGGGAAGCTTCAAGAATTAAGGTTATCTAGGTACTGTAGTCTTATCGTGTGCAAAGCCGAGCTATCTTATCTATGGTATTCACGCTGATGTTGTTGGAGTCGTCGCTCAGGTGGCCGTAGGGCGATAGAATGCGACTCCACCATGGGCCGGGGGCAGTATCACGAAGGCGGTCTTGGCATCAATTGAATTTTGGTTAGAAAGATCCAAACAGATCTGTGTCGAGTAGGTACTGTCAGACACCAGCAACTACCCGAGGTGCTCGCTACGATGACGCTCAATTTCTTCGACTCTATCGACATGATACACGCCTCAACACGTGCCGGCATGCTCCGTCGCATCACAGATCTCGCTACTGCACCCGAGATCTCAAACAGATCCGCCGAGATACTTGCCAAATACGGTCTCTGACGCGAGCAAGCCAAAGCTTGGCCTAAATGCATCTCAAACGAAGCAACCCGTCTAGAACCTCGCTTAGCAGGGTCAGTAAAGCCTCTCCCGGCCGAGCGCCGAATCTAGTAAATCTCGGCGTCTATCCCATGCCTCGCCTAGGCACTTGGGGTGATGAAATACCCGCGAAGGCGAATCACACAGTGCCTCATCCTAATAAGCGAACTGCAATCACCCGTAATGTGGGTGTCTTTTTTTGGTTCGGTTCCGAGCTTCGTTTCGCAGCCGACGTGGAGATGGGCCAAAGTTTAAAACACTGTGGAAAGAAGCAGCTTCGAAGCGAGGTCTAGAATAAGTTACATGGGATTGTGGCCGGGGATCGACGCCTGTGTGATTAGCGATGGGATTTGTTTGGGTGGAGAGAGTGATTCTCGTTGGTGGGATTTGCCCAACTGTCGAGTTTGGCGGCGCATCATGCCATTTTGCCAGGATCCTAGAGGATGCCGATATTGGATGCCAATATGATATTGACTGATATCAAAATTGCAGATGTAGCTAAGCTCTGCATAGTATTGTAGATGTCAGCAGTAATACTGTTGGTAAGAAAAAGAGGCCATCATGTCCAAGCTAATGCTGCTACGTTGCCAACCACCACCACACCTCTTGACACACCGCATTCCCATTCACTTCGATAATCGTTCTGGCACCTCCCTCTTTCACCCCCTTCCTGATTGCTCTCGGGAAAGCCCCGTTCCGAGCTCATCTCTCTCTGGCCATCCACGTCAGCAGCTCTCGCACCCCCAGAATTCCTCCGCTTCCACCCACCAACAATACCCGACAGGCCCAATCACACCCCCAGCACAGCCGCCCTAAGATAAGTCTCGGGCCTTGTTGAGGGATGTGTGTGTATTGATATAGCTAGCTAAAA
>JAADYS010001662.1:0-35925 GCA_012931995.1 Fusarium albosuccineum | reverse complement strand
AACTAATAGGTAATTTAATAATATTATTCCTTTACTTATGCTGTCGCTTAACTAAGCCTTTTACAACCTCTACATCCTCTATCTCTAATACCCTTTTCTTTCGATCAGATAAAAGAGCGACATCTAGAGACCTCTGGGTGTCCCGAGGCTCCTTCCCCTTGTTATCTTTACACCCGGGTTCCAAATCATCGATGTCTTCCTTCGTCGCAGACCCTTTTTCTTGCTGTGCAGCTCTGGTGAAGAAGTTCACGATGCTGGACTTATTTTCCTTGCTATCCAACGGCACGATGAAGGATGGCGAGTTGTTTCCGACTTTGCCCACTTCTTTCTTGACTGGGTAGACTTCTAACTCCCCTTCAAAGGGTTTTAGGAGTGACTGTAGCTCATATGACCACTGATATCGAGAGGCATCGAGCCAGGTTTGGGCAGCTGGCGAATTTTGATCAAGAATCACCGGCATACGGTCATGCAGAAACTTCAATTGTTTGTTGGAGTCGGTAGTAACGATGGTGTACGTGTAGATTTTGTCTTCGGATCCTGTCACTGGTGAGACCCTCTTTCGGTTTTCTTTCTGTATAGGTTCTCGGTTCTCTCCACATACCTTCGTACTGCACGCAGTCCCAGAGTCCTGCAAAGCACATGAGACGACCATCTTTACGCTTCACGTAATGCGGCAGTTTGTCCTTTCCAGACTTAAGCCACTCGTAAAACCCTTGTGCAACAACGAGACACCTCTTGCGAGCTTTCATAGTGGCCCACATACCACCTGGTGACTTCAGTGAATCGTCGCGACAATTGATGGTCTTGAGCATCGACCCATAATTTGGGTTTCGTTTGGTCCAGAAGGGGATCAATCCCCATTTCATAGACTGCAGTTTGTACTTGACATCTAGTGGCTTTGGGTCTGGTTGAGCGAGGTCCTGGGTCTCTATTGGCTGCCTCTGTTCGCCTGCGTCGTGAGGGCCCGCACCATGGTCTGGTGTGTTCGCACGGTAAACAATCCCATGATACCCTGGCGAAAAGTTGTAGCTATTTCGAGGGCCACCCTCTGAGCCATCATCTGGGGCGGCGTCAATCTCCAAACCATCCTCCTCTAACATTTGGCGGATCTGCGATGGCCGCTAGATCGTTAGGGAATAGGACTGCAGGCAAGGTTATCATATCACCTACCAGAGCTAAGGCATATCGGCCGCACATTTGTATCGAGACTGTGCTGTCGTCGCAGTCAGGTGTTTGCGCGTGAATGCCTGAAGGTCGTCCCGGCCGTGGCGTTAACGATATTACGTCTTACGTATCACGTGGGAGGGTCGTACATGACAAAGCGCTCGCTGACGCCAGCTTTCCCTAGCTTCCATGTCGTTGGCCTTGGTATGGTACGCCCCCAATGTCCTATTTTAATTCAACGTCAGGTTATATGAAAAAGTCGGTTCAGGTTCTTTTTCAGGGGTGAGTCGTGCACCATTCGAAGAGGGAATCTGAATTTTCCTATGGTATCGCTATTTTAACATTTAATCACATCCGCCCACATACTCTCGAACTCCGTACAATGAGCGGCGTCTACCACTTACACCTTACGACGGGTCTTCCGCTTCAAAGCCGTCTCTGCAGCCCAGGCATCCTCAAACGTTGTCGATTTCTGTTTCAGATCTCCTTCTCGGATACCCAAGCGACGCACAACCTGGAAGGCGCCGGTCCCAACCGTCATGGTTTGACCCATAATAATGCATTCACTCACACCCTCGATCTGGTCGGTCTTCATGCCAGCAGCGGCTTCGAAGAGATGGTCTGGCGTTTTCTCGAACGAGGCCAGTTGCAAAACACTGTCTCTCATCTTCGATAGGCCGAAACGAGTGATGCCGAGCACCTCTCCTTTATAGGTCATCACATCAGCCAGTAGCTGCATGTGTCGCGGATCAATGCCCATGTCGCCCATTACCTCACCAATCTCGTCCGCGATCGTCGTTCGAGCCGCTTCGATGCCCAACACATCCCGGCATTCCATGACATTGTTTGTGCGGGCCTTGGTACCGATGACGCCCTCGGTTGTCATGCATTCTCGAAGCCCATAGCCCTCAACCAAAACAGTGTGGGTACTTTGTTCCGATGTCTGAATAATTGCACGTGTAGCTTCGGGATATCCAGATATTGGCACCGTAGGAAGAGCGCGACGTAAGAAGTTAGCTCTTAGAAGCATATCCCCAGCCTCATCAGCAGCAGTTTTGCTTCGAGTGGTGGTTCTTTTTGCCACCGAGTCGCTGACATCCCGCACCCGGACAATGATCCTCTCTCCGTCAATTGACAGATCCTCACGCTGCACCTTCAGTTTTCGCTGTTTGCAGATCGCTTCGGCGATCTCATAAGGGCCAATGCCCAGATGCATGTCTGACAGGGCGCCTGAATCAATTTGTAGAACCACATTGCCCTCGTTGGTGCGCCATTCATCCTCAACGAAGCGCAGAACATCAGAAATGTACGTCTTCTCGATTCGTCCCTTGACCACTCTTGCTGCCTCGATTTGTTCATTGTTCTGGAGCGGGCAGGTAATGACGGGAGTGCTGATGGCCTTGGAAGCATTGATGATTTCCTTGATTCGGGGCACACCCTGGGTGATACTCATGCCGGCAACACCAGCAAAATGGAAGGTCTTTAGTGTCATCTGCGTTCCTGGCTCGCCAATTGAATGGGCACCGACAGCGCCAACAGCATGTCCTGGTTCGACGTGAGCCTTCTTGTACTTGTCAAGACACATCTTGATGAAGAGCCTGAGGGTAGATAAGGTGACCTTGGCGGTCCGATCAGCGTGGTCCTGGGCTGTTGACCTAACCATCACGTCGCCTTCAAATCCTGCAAGCTTTCGGACTCGCTCCAACTTGGACGCCAACCCTTCGACGTGGCTTTCAATGGCTTTGAGGAACCCTCTCGCGCCCTCGTGTTCATCAATACCATAGTCGCTAGTATCTCCATAGTCAAGGACTTCATTGTGCAGGAGGCCGCGTCGGACATAACGTCGCCGCTCAGTCTCTAGGACGGAGTCGCAGAATGATCTGATCTCTTCTGGTGTCATTGATGTCTCGGCGTTGTCTCTGGTCAAGCTTTCCGCGTGAGTCCAGGTTCGATGGAAATGAACAGGCTCTGCCGAGCCCTCCATGTCCACGGGATCGAGTTTGTCCGCACCGAATTGGAATTGTACAATACCACCACCTGATGTTCGTACGGTGTCATCGTATTGTGTAGATAGATCTTCAAGTGATTTCATCAGCCGCCGAGACATGTAACCAGTTTCAGCCGTCTTGACAGCTGTATCGACCAGGCCCTCACGGCCCGACATAGCGTGAAAGATAAATTCTGTAGGGAAGAGTCCCGTGTAGAAACTGTTCTTGACAAAGCCCTTTGATGGGGGTTGCCGAGCGTTCTTGTGAAAGTGTGGGAGGGTTCGATCCTGGAATCCATCCGCTACACGTGAGCCACCGATGATCTGCTGCCCGACAAGAGCAACCATCTGTGCCACGTTGATATCAGAACCCTTGGAGCCAGACTTAGCCATGATAAGGGGAGCGTTATTTCGGCTCAAAGTATCAACACAATATGAACCTGCCTGCTGTCGAACCTTACTCAGAATACCGGACATGGAGTTTTCCAGTGTCTGCTCCTGGTTGCAACCAGCTGCCTTTTCGAGTTTCCCTGCCTTGAAGGTCTCAATAAGGTCGTCGCACTGCTTGTAGGCCACGGCAACAAGCTTCTCTTTTTCTTGGTTGAGCGATTCCGTCGGGAAGACGTCCCCAACCCCAATCGAAAAGCCTCGGTTTGTCAGTTGACGGGCGCATAGTTTGGCGAGTCTGTTCATGGCAATGACGGCTTCATCTGGTCCAAAATCACGAAGGATGACATAGAAGATTGAGTCCTTTTTGCCCGACCCAACAGTGGACTTATCCATACGGCCACACATAACCTCTGAGTTGCGAACAACAAGCCAGCCATCGTTGGGATCCATATCTGGACACTGGCCGGGTCGAGCTTTATACGCTCTGCATTTGGCATCAAGGTTGATCTTGACTGGTGAATCTTTGTTGGGTCGCATAAGCATACTAAAAAGCTGTTTTCCGGTCCAAAACGCTTGAGGGGCAATGATTGCTGGAGGAGGCAAATCCAAATGGGTTTTGCCATCCATCATGTGCATACACAGGTAAGTGAAGGTCTTGCGATCAAAGAATCGATCTTTACTGCTGAGCAAAAACGCTGCTGTTATGAAATCTTGGGTGGCAGCAATGACGGGTTCGCCGTTCTTGGGTGTCGCCAAGTTGTGCTTGATTCCCATTAGGTTGATGGCCTCAGCGCGTGCTTCCTCTGTCTGTGGGACGTGAAGATTCATCTCATCTCCGTCAAAATCGGCATTATACGGTCCACAGACACACTCGTTCAGTCTGAATGTCCTCCAGGGACGGACTTTCGCAAGATGGCTCATAATACTGAGCTTATGGAGGGATGGCTGACGGTTGAAAAGAACAATGTCGTTGTCCTCGAGATGTCGCTCAACGATGTCGCCGAAATTGAGGTCTCGAGCTACATAGTCTCGGTTGCCGAATTTTAAGGAAACAGAATAGCTGCCAGTATCGTCCTTTTTAACAACTCGCTGGGCTCCTGGCCACACGTCTGGTCCGTTCTTGATACACTGGCGTAGCTTCTCAATATTATGTCTCTGGACCCTCTCAGGGTAAGTGAGATTCTTGGCGACCAACTGGGGAACGGCAACTTGGTCAATTCCAAGGTTGGGGTCGGGGGAAATAACGGTTCTTCCAGAGAAATCGACGCGCTTTCCAGAGAGATTGCCACGGAAGCGCCCCTGCTTGCCTTTAAGGCGTTGACAGAAACCCCTTGTCGCTTTACCGAAACCGGGTTGCTGGAGGCCAGGAACGTCACTATTAACGTACATGGCAATCTGAGTCTGCAGATATTCCCACTGCTCCATAATCGTTTGAACCGGGGAACCCTTTTGCAGGGCAGATCGAATCATGCCGCTGACCCACACAATATCAGCCAGTTTGGTGGTGATGTCGTCTTCATTGCTGGCATTGTCCTGGGCAACTGATGGTCTGATGCACACAGGAGGAGCCGGTAGAAATTGCCAAATGAACATTTCTGGACGTCCTTCGGCGGGATCTAGACCAAGGAGCTCACAGTCGGTGGGGCTGATCATCTTGAAGAGGTTCAGAACCCTGAGCGGATTCAGATCCTCCATAGCTTTACGGAGATGTTTATCCAACTCGGGATTCTCGCGTTTCGCCTCATTGAAAGAGTTGTCGAATTTGATCTTGCTCTCGGGGGGGACCTTTTTTGCGGCAGTGGATTTATTGAAGAAGGAGAATTTGTCGTGGGCAAGCTTGAGAACGCCGATCTTGCGAATCTGACCGTTGATGGAGCCGCAGTAGGGACAAGTTTTGATCTTGCGACACTGCTCATTAATCTTTTTGCATATTTGGGTTCGACGTAGGTTATCGAGGAAGGGCCGCCTTAGTTCCTTAAGAAACTGCCGTCTTTCGGGTTCTTCAAGCAAAACTCGACCACAATCCTAATACGGCGTTAGAATTCCAAGCCCTCGCCCAAATTCCGAGGCTCTACGTTACCTTGCAGATTTCTTGCAGAATTGACATGATGAAGCGCAAATAGCCGACATGGAAAGCCGGCAAGGGAAGGCGAACATGACCGAAGTGGCCGTTACAATCCTTCAAAGATTCTTGACAAGTGGAGCATTTCCCCAACTTGCTCGAGGTACCCTGGAAGCAAGGAATAATTGTATTAGGATTATCCACAGTCTATAGATAGTAAAACTCACAAGTCGGGAGTCCAACGGGCCATGGCGATATGGGGCGCGGTTGTTTTCGATGTCGTAGAGTAAGCGATCCGACACTTCGAGAACGGCCTGGTTGGCGATGTCTTGATTAGATCTAGCAAGCAGACGAGACGAGTTAGAAGTGGGCAGTAACAACGGGATGTAAGAACCATGGAGGGGCAAGAGGTAAGGCTCACTGGATACCAAACTTAATGCCCTTAAATCGCTTGGGTAGCTTATCCACAAGCTGCTTCTTGACAAGGCTATCCGTGGAAGCAACCACAGCCATTTTGCGAAAGCTTGGGAGGATCAAGTCGGGGGTCGGGCGCGCGAGAAGTTAAGCCGTTGGGGAGATGGGTATGGGTAGCTCTGGCGTCAGTGCACTTGAGAGAGGTCGATCTCAAGTAGGTAGGTATGCGAGGACTCGACAGGCGCGAGTTACGGTTTCGATCACAACAAGCTTGAGACAGAAGCTGTTGAAATTGCAAAGACTTCGCATGCGGCGTACATGACCGGAGACTTGGTGTCGCGGCGCAGAGAGGCGATTGGCCGTATGTTGATGTGAAGGAAGACGTGGGAACGAGTCGCAAAATTTCCGTCGGTCGCAAAGAGGGACCTAAGTAGCCTAGCCGATCGTGCCCCACCATCCTATCAACACGCGGGGCCTTCTCCGAATGAATCATCCCCAACGGCTTATCAGATAAGAGCAGTGACTTTCATTGTGAATGACCCGAGGCCGTGTTGTGACTGTAACATGATTGGCACTTGACATGTCTCGCTGAACAACCTGCTCATGATTGACCTATAAACACACTAGGCACAACGGGAATAACGAGGACGGCACGCAATTTAATCTTCAATAAACCCGTCAACAGCTCACGAAGGCTTCAATTCATCCTGTATCTCAAGAGCCACGGTCCTCAGCTATCTCCGTATCCTTACAAACGGCCGTCTTCTTGAAGGAAGTGGAGGGGGTTGAGGCCAGGCTCAGTTGGAACCATGAGATTTGGTCCTTGGCCCTGCTCGATTAGACAGCAGCTGCGACAGAACAAAATGGGTTACATCTTCATCCGCCCAGTACCCCATATGCGAAGCTATCGTGTTGATTGGATTGAAGTCCAAAACACTCCTAGCGATAAGGTTAGTCTTGAGGTAGCTACTCGAAGCTATGGCTACGTTTCAAGAAGGGCGCTATTAACTCACTCTTGAATGCTGTAGTCGACCCGTCCATTGCGGTTAAGCGCTCGTACTTTGCCCTCTTCGCGACGCATCTTACGTGCCTTGCGGTCTTCATTTGACGGTGCTGTATCCATATCCCCATCCTTTGTCCGTTGAGTACGGCTTTGCTGGAATTTGGAAAACAGTGTCTCCAGCTCGTCATCGATTAACGTGGGGTTGTGGTCACTCGCTCCAGGCCCAGTCTCGGTGGTTCCGGTCGCAGAGTCGGCAAGCTTCCTCATGCGTGCATCGGTCGCATCTCGCTTCTCAAAAACATCAGACGTATCCCCTCCCGCTGGCGCTTGGGGCCCCATGGTTCCAGGGCCCTGGGTTTCCCCTTGGGACATGTTCGCTGTCATTCGTGCTACCTCGTCATTGCTCAGTCCCAGGCTTCTGTTTAGAAGATTGCTGGCAATGCCCGCGCTCAGGCTCGACCATAGCCCGCTTACGCTTTGCCCAACCTTGGCACCGATCCCTGTTAATCCCTGCGGCGCCACATTGCCAAATATGCCTCTCTTGGTGTATGGTAGAAGCTGCGGCTTCAAGGCTGACATGGGTGGGGATATCAGGGGCTCAAGGCGATAACTAATAGGATCTGACGGATGGAAGATATTGAATAGCTGCTGGACCTTTGGCGACGAGATAGATGTGGGAAGGCCAGTCACAGGGGATATCTGCTCTGCTCCTGAAGTAAGGGGGTTTGTTCGAAGCACATCTTCGTCGGTATCCATATTCTGTGGATCGTCACCCTTCCCAACCCGTGCACGCTGTCTAGCGGCTATAGTCCTACGTGTTGTTAGCGTGAACGATGTCGAAAAAGAAGAGCACTTCACCATACCGTCCCTTGAGCATCTGGAACAGACCGACAGGAGAGCCTAAACAGAAAAAGTCTTGGACGTCAAAATTGAGATCCAGCTCTGAATCTCTGCTCAGGGGCTCCGTCCGGTCTTGCAAAGGCCAGAGACGTAACAGAGATTTTTGTTCAGTTGGTTGGTCTTGCTTTTGCTGGCAAAGAAGATCGAACAGGATTGCAGACCCTAGGGAGTGGCCCATGAGGTGAATTTTGCCCTTGAAATCAGGATTCCGCTCTTTGAACAACTTGAAGATCCGGTTGCATTCATTGAGCACGATCCTCGCAATTTGGTCACGATATGAGCTTTGGTAAAGTAGAACATCCAAGGCCAGATCTGATATGAGAGACCGAGCGAAAGCCACACCTTCAATCGTTATGTCGTCTAATGATGGATCTGTTCTGTTGTTAGGGCCGAGATCTGCCGGATGCATTATGAACGATGTTTAAAACACTTACAGTCGTCCTCCTCACCATCAATGTCCCCAAGATCACGTTCTCCCTTCTTCTCGCGCTTCTTAGGGAAGTCCAAGAGATGCCGCCAGCATACTGGGAGTACCTGGACTCGGCAGTTGCCGGGGCCGGGGCCGAGTTCCGAGTTGAGTGCCTTCAGATCTGCTGAGCTGGTATACACCGACTTGATAGTTTTACGAAGGACGTTAACGTCGTGGACAAAGTTAACACTCTCAGTGCTAATGAGAATTAGCCATAGACAGATGACTCGACACTGCTGATTTCACAACATACCGAAGACTAAGCAGTTGGCCAATTCCATGCGTCACAAGCACCAAGTGCTCAATCTCGCGTCCTTGAGTCTCTCCCGCCTGCGCATTATAGTCATCTTGTATCTCCTGTTCCTCCCGCCGGCGAATTTCTTCTTCTGTTTCGGCCTTTGTTCTTCCCTCGCTCTCAATGAGGGATGATAGCTGTCGCTCGAGCCTGATCTCTCGCGGATCTCGTTCATTGCTGTTCTGCTTATCATCGTCAAGAGATTCGTCATGGGAAGGGTGCGTAGATGGAGGAGCCGATCTTCGTTTCAACATCTTCTGTTGCCTTTCATCCAACGCCAGAGCTTGATCAGTGGTTGTCGATTGACTATCGCCACTTTTGTCCTTGTCTTTGTCTTTCTCCTTGCTCTTGCTTGACTCGGAATAGCCCCGTATCAGTTTCACCCCGCTCATATAGCTCCCGCCAGCAAATCTTTGATATACCGATGAGGTAACCCATGAAAGCATACTGTCTGAGGTCAACCATGCTGTATTCGCATCCTGGTAAGTGGCCATGCTGTTCATGTATGTCCCGAAGAGTCGATAAGACTGAGGTTGCATCTGATTTTGAGAAGTTTTGCTTGAGGAAGAGGCAGAGACATCTTGTGACGGGGTACCTCCATCAGTCGGTGCCTTCCCCGTTGATTTGAGGTTCTCTCGCGATGCTTTGGGTGTTATCTTCTGTTTCGCTCCTGATGGGCTGCGGTCTCTGCCTACTGAACGTTAGATGCAGCACGAAAACTCAAGGATCGTTGTTTGGCTTGCCTGAATATTGCCATGGCTTCATCTTGAGGTAGCCCTAGGGATGGCGCACAATTAGCACTGGATTTGGCACTGCCTGATAATACACACCTCCTCTAGTTGCGCGGCAAGGTTCTCCTCGCAAGGACGTAAGGTCGACCCTTCCTGATAAAACCAAGTACCTCGGCGTACTAGGACCAATCAGCAAAAGACAACCAAAGAATATATTGCAGCATACCTTCGTAAACAGGGCCCAGCCAGTAAACAGGACCCAGCTCCCTAGTTTCAATGTCGACATCAAAAAGGAAGTCCTCATTCACAGGCACACGAACAGCGCTCGCATGGGGTCCGTCAAGTCCAAGGGCCTGCTCCGTAATCTCGCCAGTTGCCTCTGCCTTTCGTTTCCGTGACGGCAAGCGCGTATTTCCAGGAGCCTGGCTGCGATTGTCCTCCATCGCTTCAAGGAGCCTTTGATACTCAGCCTCCAAGGTATTTGAATCAGAGAGCGAAAAAGCAGAGTATTTCTTTGGTGGAGCTGGGGGCTGTTCGGGTTGTGTGGGACGCCTCGAGGAGGCCAGTCGAGGTTTTCTCTTGGGAACCTGGAGTCATGGTCAGTCATGAACCACTTCCATCTGTGGATTTCTTACATCTACAGCATGAAACCACTGAACTTGTAATGGCGGACATCCTTCAGGGTAGGCTCTGAAGCTCTGGCCATACAAGTGGGTGGTACTATGATCATCAGGGTTCGCGGGAGCAGCTTCTGGGCGATTTTCCTCCGGTTTGGCCTTCTGAGTGGGAGTTGTACTGCGGCTACTAGCCCAAGGGTTAATCGAATCGACTGCGGAACTCAAGTAGGACCTTTCGGTCTTCTTTTCCGCTGCCTCTGGGGCCATGGTTCTGCTGAATAGACGGGGCCATGCGCTGCGCGAAGGTTTGACGGTGAGCAATAAAACCGACTGTCGTAAATGCAGAGTTCGTGTGAGCGTGCGTCCTCGAAAGCCCAAGATAGCCAGTGCGAAGCAGCTTTCTTGAGATTTATCGCTGAACAAGTCGGGTGCCCCGTGTCTTGAGTCCCCAGTAAGGTATGAGTTGTTGGTGCAGCTAAGTTACGCAAGGGTTGTTCAACAAGGTGAGGGTGATGGGTGCGACTATTGCTGGGGGTGAGAAAGACGATAGAAACAAGGCCGATGCTAGGACAAAGGTGACACGCACGACTATGTCTTAGTCATGCAAGGTTCATGTCTTGTTTCAAAATATTGACCACGTTGGATCTTACTTAAGATGCAGGAGGTGCAGACAGACACCAGAAGTTTCATGTGAAAGATGACGTCCTTCCAAGCGGACGGGAAGGCGAGCGCGTGCCTGAGCTCCACTTATAGGTACCTAGGTAGCGAGTGACCTGTGCCCCAACTCACAGTTAGCCGTACCCGACCCCTTGTACAGTGGGAAGTTCCAACGTCTGGTCCCTAATTGGCAGCAATTTCATTGCTTCAGAGCATCTATTAACTCACAGCCTACATTGTTACAGTACTGTGCTAAACAAGCCGGGCTCAGTCGGTACCAATGATTTTGCAAAAATAGACAGCGTGTGTGACATTATGGGTATTATAAAACCTATGCATCCTTTCACAACTGAATACAATATAGAACGCAGATGCACTGCTAAGGTCTCAAACAATCCTCTCCAACATAGATGTTTTCCTCATACTCGTTCAATCCGCGGCCTTCTTCGGTTTCAGGGCCAGGAGATGTTTGAACCACATACTATAATAAAGGTGACATGCTCGAAGTTGAGCCAAACGGTGTTCTCGACGTTTAGGCGATTGCCAATGACTTCTATGATAGGAGGCAGAGCCAGAGACGCAATCCCAAATTGGAACAAGAGTAGGCCATTGATAGTCGCTTTCAGGCCTGACAATACCAAGGAGTTGGGTTGCTTGGAAAGATGTTGATGGTCAACAGATCCACTCGCAGGAAACTATTTTGAGTGTCTAGCTTTTTCGCACTGACAGTAAGCCCGCCTGCAGGATCGACGCCCATTGACCTTGGAGTTGTTGAGCGAGATCCGCAGCTGTCCGGCCAGAAGCGTCTCGCAGGTCTCTGATATCCCCCTCTGCTGATACGGATAGGCGGCCAATTCCCAGGGCTTCTGCCGTCGACCGAGCAGCGTCCGGAAATTCTGTATCTGGGATTGTAGAACACAACCATAGTAGGAGCCATAGTGTCTCCTCTTGGGCGTGCTGGATGGCAAGATGTAGCCCGCTCTTCATGTCAGCGAGTGGATCCTGGTACCTGATGAACGATGCCAGATCCTCAAACTCGGCACTGGCATCCTGAAGCAGTTCAACAATGCCCCCGACGTCGCCTTCGGCACACATGACGTGCAATGCACGGGCCGGGCGTGCCTCTGGGTGACTCTCAAGGTATGCCTCCTCCGTAATCGCCGGTAGGATGTCCAGGTTTTCTTGAACGCCACCCTCATTTGTGTACCTTGTGAGAATTGCAGCACCTGAGGGTGTAGAGAGAAATTGGTTTGTGACAGAGGGACCTGCGTCGTTGACGGGCAGATGGCTACTGCAACTCGGGCACTTCAGGGAAAGGGATACCTCGGAGGACTGGTCCAATAAACACTGCCTATCAACGTTTTAGCCGAATAGTAAGCAAGAGCTTGACAGAGTCCAACGTACCAGTGGAAATGACAGCCGCAGCTTAATTCGAGGTCGTCAGGAACTGATTCCGAGGCGGTGCTGGGGCCGGCACTCGACCCCCCAGCCTCATCATCCATGCCCTCATCCGGATCCAGACGCAACACCAACGCCTCCTCGCAAACTTTGCAAAGGGACATCCTGGCGGTGGTAGACTAATCAGGATTGGTCGGCTCGCCAGCAACAGACTGTTCGGGCTGACGTTAAGTTTGAATTGCAGCGGCGAGATTCCTTCTCTTCTGCTTCAGTCGTGCCTGTCTATTTTCGACAGCCCAGGCACGTTTTGGCCGAAGACTGTGTCTCATCGAATGCGAGAGAAGCGAAAATTCAACCCAGTCTCAGGGCCTTACGCAACTGAGTGGGGCTTTGCTCAGAATTCGCGACAGCGTCTCTGGTGTACGAGTCACTTTTCAGGCGGCCAGATTTTGATGGAACCAGTTCGCTAGCCAATGCTCTGCCTACCTACTACATGGGGGTGATTCCAAACAAGACTGCCTAAACTCATTCGTAAGCATTCGTGGACGCCTTGGGAACGCGTCAAGCGGGAGGAATGAATGAAGCAAAAAGCAGCGCTGCACTGCCATCCCATAGTGCCCATTACATCACCGTTCCCAAGCGGCCAAAAGTGCTCTCATCAGGGAAGCTCCCCGCAGTGACTGACCACCTGTAGCTATGGACCTGGTGGCTCACCAATGAAAGTACATCACTGCGGTCGGAAGGGTACTGGGCCATTCATCCACTGCTGCCCAATACATCCGCTAGGGTCGGTGGTACTTTGTCAGCTCCGCTGCAAAAGTACTGGGGTCGGGCATGGTGCTACGTAGGTAGAGCACCCCACCCGTGCTATGCCACCTGAAAGATGGCCCTCTCCCTTCCAGGTGCCCAATTCTCGCATCATCCTCTTCAAACCCGTCACAGGAATAAGGGTCGTTTCTCTCAGCCTGCTTCCTGTCTCTCAAGCTACTTAGTTAGTCCAAGAGCCTTATAGAGTGCTGGGCTTCCCTTCTCATACTGTTGCTTCCCCGTCTCTCCTCGCGCTAACCCCTCCTCCGCGCGTCCAACTCCCCCACCATGAATGTGTTGAAGCTCCAGAGGTCGGTTGCGCCGGATCTCGCGGGTTGCACCATCGTACTGACAACATTTGATAGGAAGTTTCCTCAGTTCCAGCAGAACGAAATCTTTTCCTTGTCCGATGCCTTCCAGCGACTTGATGTTGACGACAAGGGATACCTCGATGAGGCCACCGCAATCAAGGCCACACAACAGAGCGAAAACCAACCCTACGATGTGGTGCGCCAGGCGCTGAAGGAGGTTGAGCTCGACTCATCACGGCGCGTTGAGCTCGAGGATTATGTCGGCGTAGGTTTGCTTGTCCAAGCCATCTGGATGTTCCACTAACTTCTCCGTCGCAAGCTCGTCGCCAAACTTCGCGAATCCTCACCTGCCCAGAAGCGCATGTCTACAGGACCGACCCCTTCTGCTGGAGGTGGCGTTGTCGCGCAGCGGACAGGAGGCCATGCTTCCAAGGGCAGCGTGAGCGGCAAGATTCATGTCCAAGGCTCCAATGCCAACATCACGCACACCATCAATGAGGACGAACGGACCGAGTTCACCCGCCACATCAATGCCGTGCTTGCTGGAGATCCCGACATTGACAGCCGGCTACCTTTCCCGACCGACACCTTTGAGATGTTCGATGAATGCAAGGATGGTCTAGTTCTTGCCAAGCTCATCAACGACAGCGTCCCAGACACCATCGATGAGCGTGTCCTCAACCTGCCAGGCAAGAAGACGAAAAACCTCAATGCTTTCCAGATGAGCGAGAACAACAACATTGTGATTGAGTCGGCCAAGGGTATTGGCTGCTCCGTTGTCAACATTGGCGCTGGTGACATCATCGAGGTTCGAGAACACCTGATCCTAGGTTTAATCTGGCAGGTTATTCGACGAGGACTGCTCGGCAAGATCGACATCAAGCTTCACCCTGAGCTATACAGATTGCTTGAGGAAGACGAGACTCTCGAACAGTTCCTTAGACTTCCTCCTGAGCAAATCTTGCTTCGATGGTTCAACTATCACCTTAAAGCTGCTAACTGGCCTCGGAAGTAAGTCGAGACGCAATTACGCGCGCGTGAACACTCACTAAGTATCGTTTCAGGGTTAACAACTTCTCCACCGACGTCAAGGATGGCGAAAACTATGCTGTTTTACTGGCGCAGATTGGCCCTGAATATGGTTGTACACGTGCTCCCTTGCAGACACAGGATCTCCTTGACCGGGCGGAGGCGGTCCTCCAGGAAGCTGACAAGCTTGGATGTCGCAAGTTCTTGACTCCGAAATCACTCGTTGCCGGAAACCCCAAGCTCAACTTGGCGTTTGTCGCCAATCTATTCAACAACCATCCCGCCCTCGATCCCATCACTGAAGAAGAGAAACTTGAGGTCGAAGACTTTGATGCTGAGGGTGAGCGGGAGGCTAGAGTGTTTACTCTGTGGCTCAACAGTTTGGATGTTCAGCCTGCAGTAGTTTCGTTCTTTGATGATCTGCGAGATGGCAGCATACTTCTTCAAGCCTATGAAAAGGTCATCCCTGGTTCCGTCAACCCACGCCATGTCAATAAGCGACCAGCCCATGGGGGAGAGATGTCGAGATTCAAGGCTGTAGAGAATACCAACTATGCGATCGAGCTGGGCAAGCAGAATGGGTTTTCGTTAGTAGGCATCCAGGGTGCCGATATTACCGACGGGCAACGAACCCTAACGCTCGGCCTTGTCTGGCAGCTTATGCGCAAGGACATCACCGTCACTCTATCATCCTTGGCTCAGAAGCTGGGCAAGAGGGAAATTACCGACTCAGAGATGGTCCGATGGGCGAATGACATGTCACGAAAGGGCGGCAGAAACTCGTCCATTCGCTCTTTCAAGGATCCCGCCATCGGTTCCGGTATCTTCCTCCTGGATGTCCTAAATGGAATGAAGAGCAGCTATGTCGACTACGACCTTGTGACACCTGGACAGACGGACGAAGATGCCTACATGAATGCCAAACTGAGCATTAGCATTGCGCGCAAGCTCGGTGCGACAATTTGGTTGGTTCCGGAGGATATTTGCCAAGTTCGCAGCCGTCTTGTCACTACATTTATTGGTAAGCCACTTCTCGGAAACCTGCTATGCACCACGTTTTGTTCTGACTTTGATATCCAGGTTCTCTCATGGCAACTCATGAGAAAATGTAGACTCGGTTTGGGGATTGTTCGGCTATGGCGTGGCCCGGAAGCACTGTCATTCAGAGGCAGAAATACTAAATACATTTTCAAAGTCCCGTATTCTATTGAACGTGTCCACGTTGAGTCAGATCAATTGGTAACCGAAGGAAATGGGGGGCCGCACATGCAGCCTCCTCGCCATGAATGTGTCTCCCTAACAAGATAAGAGGTGGACGCCGTTGGATTCAGCAGGCCGTGGTCACAGGATCAGATACAAACTACACAGAAGGCTTGGCCCTGTGAATATTCCAAGCCAGAATATCAGATTTCCCAACGTCTTCTTTCCCCGTAGCCATTTGGTACGGCTCAACCTTACCAGCTATATTGGGTTAGAAATGCAAGACATCGCAAAGCAGACACGCAAACTTACTGGGAGTTGACACATCTGGAGGAACAAAAGATAACCTCTCAACTTTTTGAATAGACACCACATGACCAGCTCATGCACACAGGCTGAGAGGAAGAATGTGATGAGGGTGGCTGTATGCTTGTTGACCTTCAGCGTCGATATGGAACTGTGATACACGTGTCGCAAGAGGAAAATATGAACTGGTCGGTTCCAGTCTCTTGCAAATTGATCCCACGATACTGCGACCGGCTATGTCAGAAACGAAATTATTTCGATCAATGCAGGCATTTGTCGTCTTACCACTATTCCACCAAGCGTCGTAGAAGCTCCGGTCGGCAAAGTAGGTCAATTCAGCCAGAATATTGAGGATTGTCTCCCAAATGAGATACCAAACAAGCTGCTGTGGTCAGTATTTTCGGTGCCATTTTCAAGAATGTCAACTAACCAGGTATTCCATCATAAACGGGAATATGAGCTCACTCAGGAGCCAGGGGAATTGCTGAAACCTGCCGACGAGGGGCACACCGTTCTCCTTCATTTGAACTGTCTCCATAACAACGGGATCTGTGATGCTCAGTCAGAAATCTCTCAAACGGGTAGTCAGGGGCAGATACTTACAGATGGAATGCTGCGAGACCTGGACCATGACAAACAAAACCCCGACCATTGCCGCTAACTTCTCGGCAACGTATGTCCAGCTGATGGAGTCAGATCGCGGGTACTCAAGTTCGTAGACTAGGGTCGGGAGAGGAATCCATTTGTAATGGTCAATGAAAGAGAGATTGTGCGGGTAAGCCTTGTCGACACTATTGGCAGTGCCTTTCAACTCATCGGTCAAGGCATCAACCTCCCATTTTATGATACGCTCGAACAGAACGATCTGCTCGTCATCCAGTGGTTGGCCTGAGGCGATAGCCCGGGATATCTTGTCAATGTCACTTTCCTCTGTTTCCTCGAGTTCTGAGTTTGACTTTCGACGTTGTTCGGCGGAAGGGGGGATATTCAGGTGGCCCGTTGAAATGGAGGACACGGGAGGAGCAGTTTGCGAAGGTGTCGTTACCGGATGGACGAGATCAAGCTGCTTGAGCTTCTTCAGTAGGGTAGCGCGTTTCTTGTAGACAGTGGAAAGCTGGCCGTTATAGAAGGCGTAAGAGTGCTGCTTCATCAACATGACTATGCCGTGGAGTACGAAGAAGACAGTATGAGTCCATGGCCAATCACGCCACAGGGTTAAACCAACCACGCCTGCTATGAATGTTGTCTGCCATAACTGATGGAGTCAGTTTGTAGCTTGAGTGTGCAACCTCGGAGTACTTACATTCTGAACGACCCATCCAGCTCCATCCCAGTCCAGGTAGTTGGCAAATACAAGTCGCTGGATCAGCCAGGACACTACGGTCAGGGCGCACATGATACCATCCGAAAGCAGAAGCACGATCACTAATAACTGATTAGAATATCCTCGATTCGCCAGATATCTTCGCCATACCGTCTCGATGAAACATGGTCCTCATGATGTCGCTTGTACCTAGAGGATTCCCGTATACTTGCCAATTCTTGGCGGAAATCTTAAAGACAAACAGGGCGACAGCGAGCCAGAACAGCGTGTAGAAGCCATGAAATGGACTATTAACTGATGATGGATTTTGGCGGTCGAAGGCTGAGAATTGACGAGTGAAGACGAGGTCGGCGAATTTGCGTGGGCGGCGCTTTGGGCTGGGATCCTGTGCCCACTGAGAACTCGCCTTCAGTAGCTGCTGTAGACTCTTATCTTCGTCCGAGACAATATGAATGCCCGAGTCACGGCGAGAGAAACGAAAGCCGGGCTCTTTGCTAAGTTTTTTGAACTCTCCTGCTGAGAAGGCCGGCGTCTCAGCTCGTTGCCGGCCACGGCGGCCATAACGCTGCCGGACCACTGGTGGCTCCGCAAGAGATGGTCGTATATTCTCATCGTAGTCTTCTTCACTGGGTGTCTCGGAGCCAGGACCCGTGCTAGGACCATCAATGGTCATACCAGCTGCCCGCAGGGCATCTCCGAGAGATCTTGGCTGTGGCCGTTGAACCGTCGGTGACTGTTCTCGAGAGGGCATGGCTGCACGGCCGGAGCCCCGGCCCGAAGGTGGGGCGTCGTCCCCGGCGATCAGAGGGGAGGCCATCGTCCTGCTAGGGTTATCACAGCGTGGAGGATGGAAACGACTATCTTTCCCACAGATGAATGACGAATGGGGAAAACTGAACGTATTTTGTGGTGGAACGAGGTTGGGTCTTTCTCAGCTCCAACAACAAAGCTAGGGTCGTGGCAAAATGGTGTAACGATGCAAGAATAACTCCCAGACTACGTGAACGATATCCGAGAGTCAAGAGGGCAGAACAAATGCGATGGGGATGAGGCTCTTCAAATAACTGCCGAACAGGTCGGCTTATGGATGTGACCGGATGCAACGGCTGGCGATCAACCATGTGGTCGGTCTTGACACGGGCGCCGATAACTTGGTAGAGAATGCTGGCCTCCACCTGCTTCTCCCGAGGATACCGTGTAGGAATGCACGAGTGCTTACTATACTTTTCGTCTACTGGACCCAAGTAGATGCTTATTAGAGTATACAAGATGTGAGCACCACGTCATATTGTTGAGAGTTCGGGCCTCGGACCTTGACCTCGCGAGGATAAGGCGTGCAGGTGGCCGGGACGCCCGGAGGGATACTGTAAATGTCAGGCAAGCGCGCGCGAGCGCCCATCAATAATTGGAAGATCGCTGTAATCGAACACACAAAGGCAAACCATTCAGCCCAACGCCTTTTTCATTTCCAATTACATCAAGAAAGCCTCGTATTGAACCAACCACTGTCATCAGATACTATACTCATACTAGCCAGGCAGCCAACCGTTATCGTGTACAACGTGACATATAATGACGATTGCAGGACCTATCGTTTCTTGTGCAGATACTCCAGACTCGAACCGCATTGAGGCGACGTATGACCTCATATTGTATCAGCGGAGAACCCTCTCGCATGATCTCCACAGAGCCTCGCTGCCGTGTTATCGTATCGGGCTCCGGACTTCACTGAGGTCCGCGGCCGGCCGAGTGCACAACCTCAAACTGCCGCTGCCGTCCGTGAGCCGACAGCGCCGAGTTCAAGGGCCGAGGATTCCTGTCAATGCCACGAAGATTGAAACGCATCGATAGCACATGTGGCTTCCTTAAGAATTTGCCATGGTACCTGCCAGCTTGAGGTTTGCAAGATGGACTCGGCCGGTGAGAAGATCTCCAGCCTTACCACCTGCGTCCAGTGTTTCCCAGGTATACGTAGTCCGGTAGGTACCTGTGAGCGAGACTAAGACACAGACAGGCTCCACTAGACAGTGCGCGGGCACTGAGCACTAAGCACTGAGTACCTACCAGGAGGCGGGCTTCCCGAGTTCGCTGGAGGCTGGTGGATTATTATGTCAGCAATCGGCCTCCGGATCAAAACTTTCCCTACTGACCAGGAGCTCGTGACCACACGTTTAACTTTGATACCAACTATCGCCAACAGCAACCACTTTTCATCAATCACGCACTCTTCAGGACTCGTCGGGACTGCTTCATCAGTTCCCTTTCCCCCTGTCATTCAGTAACGCTCTCTTTAGCACTTTCATCATGTCTCGCGGTGGCACCACCCTCTACGTGACCGGCTTCAGTCACGGCACCCGCGCTCGCGACCTCGCCTACGAGTTCGAACGGTATGTCAACCACGCTCACGCCCACGCTCTCGTCCACGTCCACGTCCTCTCGTTTCCGCGCGCGCCCACGCTCGCGCCCGTGCCCTAGGTCACAGACCTGTTCAAGCAGCCTCGGCCTGGGCATTGGCGCCTCGCCGTCTATCGTCGTCCTCGCGCCCGCCCTCGCCCTCTCGTTTTCGCACGCGCCCACGTCCCCAGCCTTGCCTCCTCCCCTACCTTCTCACCTTCGTCGATGCGTCCGCTCGTCCACTGCGCAGTCGCTTTTCGTTCGAGTCGACGCCGAGCCTTTCAAGATTCAGCGCGAGAATGCGCATGGCATTCCATGTTCAAAAGGGGGCTCCGCCGGCGATCTGTTGGATTATGCCACGCTTTTGTCAAGTGCTGACAGCTCTATCTATAGCTATGGCCGCCTTGTCCGCTGCGATATCCCTGCTCCTAGGTCTACGTCTAGCCGTCTGTGAGTATTATTGTTCACTTATTGTTGGTTATAGGACCTGGACTGATCAAATATTAGCTTCGCTTTTGTTGAATACGAAGATAGACGTGATGCTGATGACGCTTACCACGAGATGCACAACAAGCGCATTGGCCGCGACGACATTCTGAAGATCGAAGTATGCCTTTCTGAGCATCATCAATGCACCTGGCGGCAGCTTGGCTAACACCTATTCAGTGGGCTCGCACTCCTCCTTCCGCATCTTGGCGGTTTGAGTCCGGTCGCGACCGGGACCGTCGTGGCGGCCGTTCTCCCCGCCGCGGACGCTCCCCTTCTCCCCGCCGCAGCACTCGCGACTACTCCCCGCGTAAGGACGACCGTAGGGACCGAGACCGTGACTACGACCGGGACAGCCGTCGCGATCGGGACCGTTCCCGCAGCCCTGACCACCGGTATGCTCCTCCACTCAGTGTAGGAGAGATGTTGCTAACTTGTAATTCCAGGGATCGTGAGCGTGATTCCAAGGATGACCGCGATGACCGTGACCGAAGGGAGAATGGCACCAACGGCGATGAGCGAAAGCGTACGTCAAACCACGTATTCAAATGATTCCCGTGCTAACTACAAATCCAGCCCTTGACAGCCCCCCTCCCGCTCACGACGACCTTGATGTTGCCGAGTAAACCTGTTGCTCGTAACAGTGGAAGGCCCGCCAGGTGTGGGCCGGGCTTTTCAAAGAAAAGTTTCTGCTTTGTGACTGGGACGCGGCTGCTTTCCTTCTCATTTGACAGGTGCAATGTGTTCTAATTGATTCAATGACCCGACCATGTGTATAGCAACGGATGAGAGGCTACGCAAGCCATGGGGTCGGGCATCGTAACCTCGTTTTCGAAGACTGATGGCTTTTGCCGCGGCGCGTTTCATTTGGAAGTACTCACTCGTAGGTAGTTTAGACTGTTTTATGTAACATGTTTCGGCGCAACATGTCACCAACCTGTGTCGCTCAACTCCTCGATTGCTTCAGCTCCTTGGGTGAAACCACCTTGATTGATGACGTTGGTTAGATGCAACCCTGGATTGTGACTGGTGCCATCCTTGCGCCTGGTCTATAACCAGTCACCTTACAGGCTTGTCATGTTTCCCTTGTCCCTGTACCTAGCCGAAAACAGCGTGGTTGATGGCTGAGCGCTTGGCAACTCTGACGGCTCCAAAATTTTAGGTTAGAAAATCAGGTACACAGTACAGTAGGTAGTTATCCTCGTGCCCTATTGTGCACGAGAGCAACGCTGCCAGCTAGATTTCATTAGGTTCTTAATCGGCATGGATGCTGTAACGAGGCGCGCTGCAGCAATGCCTGTGCCGCCCAGTCATCCGCGTGTACAATCGCCGTTGCCCAGTGTCATCTGCCACCAGCTCGACTTTATGTCTACATGTTCTTAAGCCTTTCTCAGCCAAGCAAGCAAGGTATACAGTACGCACTCAACTACCCTACAGGAGGCGAAGTTCCTGACCTTGCTGCGAGGTTTTCCCCTCCCCCCACTATTCAGCGTTCCAGGTCCTTTCTTTCTCCCCCGACCGGAAACCGGGGGACCACGCGCGCGCCCCGAAGTCATCCGCATCGCCGGTTCACGCGCCCCAAGACGTCTCCTCACCGACGGCACAGGCCCGTCTCAGTTCGACGACATCCCCTCCAGCACCACAGCGAGTCCGTTAAAAGGCGACAGCCGCCGTGCAATCTGCGACCCGGCCCGCCAACCACCCGCGCGCACGCCCGTCGTGTGTCGGTTCCGGCGCAGACATATCCTCGTTCTCCACCGATGCTCGCCGACGTCCTCTTACCTCTGATTCCCAGCATGCAATCGTCACCCTTCGAACCACAGTAACACTTGGAGATATCATCGCTTGATTGGATCCAGCCGCGGAACGTACAGCTCACGAAGCGGGCTATTGGTCGAGCCTTGAGGCTGTTCCAATCTCGCTCGACGTTGGAACCCTGAGCATCAACATCGAAACCAGGCTCATCCAACCACGACAGAAGCTTCGTCTCGATCCAATTGCAATTGCCCCATTATACGACACCAACGCGTCTGCCGGCAACATGTCTACCGTATGTCGACTCTTTGCGGCTGAGCGTCGACTCCTGTCTCCCTAAAGCGACGCTGATTAGTGCTGTGGAGAAGCGAATGCTAACTTCAAATGTCCCAGTCAGAGCCGGGCCTGGTCAATTCGGGGGATGCGACCTCCCGTCGTCTCTTGCAACTCCAAGACTCCGTTTCCCAACCAGTCGTCGCCGCATTTTGTGCCGGAGGTGTCGCTGGCGCCGTATCTCGAACTGTCGTGTCCCCTCTGGAACGACTCAAGATCCTGATGCAGGTTCAGAGCGTTGGCCGCGATGCGTACAAACTTTCAGTAGGGCAAGCGCTGGGCAAGATGTGGAAGGAAGAGGGCTGGAGGGGCTTCATGCGTGGCAATGGGACAAACTGCATACGTATTGTCCCATATTCGGCTGTTCAGTTCAGCAGCTACAATTTCTACAAGCGGGTGGGTATAAGCGCACGGTCGAATGCACTTCGCATAAATGCTGATGCCGCCGCAGAATATTTTCGAAAACTACCCTGGTGCTGATCTGTCGCCATTATCCCGACTTATCTGTGGTGGTATCGCCGGTATCACCTCTGTGTTCTTCACGTACCCCCTAGATATTGTTCGGACGCGGTTGTCTATTCAGTCTGCCAGTTTCGCCGAGCTAGGAGAAAGGCCGCAAAAGTTGCCTGGGATGTGGGCGACCTTGGTGCACATGTATAAGACAGAGGGTGGCATGTCTGCATTGTATCGAGGCATTATCCCTACTGTCGCCGGTGTTGCGCCATATGTAAGTCTCGGACTGCAATTCGCTGCGGTTGTCGATCCAAGGTGCTAACGTGAACTTTCTAGGTCGGCCTCAATTTCATGGTGTACGAATCAGTTCGAAAATACCTGACGCCAGAGGGGGAGCAAAACCCCAATGCGACCCGGAAGCTGCTCGCAGGTGCTACATCCGGAGCTGTAGCACAAACTTGCACTTACCCTTTGTGAGTATCGCAGAGGTGTTGATGAGAATGTGTCACTGATACTATCTTAGCGATGTTCTGCGCCGCCGTTTCCAGATCAACACCATGTCAGGCATGGGTTATCAGTACAAGGGTATTACAGACGCTATTCGAGTGATTGTGATGCGAGAGGGAGTGAAGGGCCTTTACAAAGGCATCGTCCCCAATCTTCTCAAGGTGGCTCCTAGTATGGCGTCGAGCTGGTTGAGCTTTGAGATGACGCGCGACTTCCTGGTCAACTTGAGGCCCGATGCAGAGCCACACTCATTATAACATGTAGAGGCCTGTGAAGAAAGTCTGCAAGATGGAGAGATTCTTAAGCATGGCTCGGGTTGTTGACTTGTGATGGGGATTTGAGAACAAAAAGGAATCTGAAATGGCGCGATCACGGGAGACGCAAGGTAGATCTGTACATTCCTGGGACAATTCTTTTTATGGAAGGCGACATCATGGCAGCTCGACCACATGGGCAATGTCGCTGTGTTACTAGACGATAGGGAGGGTTGATTGCCACAAGAAGGATACCAAGGCATCTAAGCATTATAGACGAGAAAAACTACCTTTCCATTGTCACCATGGGCTCTTTTATAATATGGTCACACTGATACGTGCTCCCGTCACGGCCACACATGCCATCTTCCTACAGTACCTCCTAGCATTGGCCTAACTCGACAACGGGTTGCGAAACTGGCATTACAATCTCACCTAGATTTGTCGACTAACCTATCAAGGACGCGGTGAGCTCGGTGTAAGCCTTTGAATTGCAAGTACCATTTTGGGCTAAGGTCACAGTTTACCGTGCCTGTCCGCAGGGCATCTGGTGGGCCAGCGCCACTTCCAGGGCTGTGGAAGGTCACGAGAGAGGGATGGAGTGAGCCCTAAATGCCGCCCCTGACCGCCCTAGAATCGCTTGCACCTGCTGTGTGCCACGGCCCCACCGACCCAAAGCCCTCGAATTTTTCGAAAAGGTGGAAGAAGTGTCTGTCGCATTCACCTCCACGCCCAGCATCGCCAAATTTCACAGCGCCAACCGCCGCCATGGGTACGTGAAGCTCTTCAAAATCAGCCTCTGTATGCGAGTAGGGAGAGGCCTCTGTGCCTCTCCTTGCGACCAAGGCACCATCTTGTTCGCGGAAGCGCAAGACAGCGTCGCCCTTTTTTGAGCATGCTTGAACCAAATGGCTGACGATGGCTTCACCCTACAGGTATCGATCTCGACCGCCACCACGTCAAGGGCACTCACCGCACTGCCCCCAAGAGCGACAATGTCTACCTCAAGCTCTTGGTGAAGCTCTACCGCTTCCTGGCCCGTACGTTTACTCCAATCGCCGTCCACGGCCGACGACACAAATCGACGAGCACACAAGCTAACCACGCACATGAAACTCCTAGGCCGAACTGACGCTTCCTTCAACAAGGTTGTTCTCCGACGTCTCTTTATGTCCAAGATCAGCCGACCTCCCGTCTCCCTGTCCCGAATTGTCGCCAACATCAACAAGGAGGGCGAGAAGCGAACCGTCGTTGTTGTCGGCACCGTCACCGACGACAACCGACTCCTCCAGTTCCCCAAGACCAGCATCGCTGCTCTTCGATTCACCGCCACCGCCCGCGCTCGCATTCTGGCCGCCGGTGGTGAGGCCATCACCCTGGATCAGCTGGCTCTCCGTGCTCCCACTGGCAGCAACACCCTGATCCTCCGTGGCCCCAAGAACGCCCGTGAGGCTGTCAAGCACTTTGGCTTCGGCCCCCACAAGCACAAGGTACGATCTATCAATGTTTCCACGTTACGGAAGCGGTATCTAACCCCCACTGCAGAAGCCCCAGATCCAGTCCAAGGGCCGCAAGTTCGAGCGTGCTCGTGGCCGAAGACGTTCGCGCGGTTTCAAGGTTTAAGCGGGAGGGAAAAGAAAATCGTTGGCCTCGGGTGGAGTTTGGGCCAGTTTATGAGGCAACTGGTACCGATATTCGGTTTGCAAATGGGTCTTGCATGGAATTGGCGTGCCTAGGTATCACAAAATTCTACAATGAAATTCTCGAGCATTGCTGCCGCAATCAACTTGTTGATAAAGCGCCATGAAGTAGATGAGATGTGTATCTGCCATTACTACCATATATCTTAGGAGAGCGAATGGTACGCTTCAACCAGTGACATGAGACGGTGGCTCTATTTTGACGCCAGGTTTCCTTCGTATACCAACAAAATATGCTTCGCGACTCTCCTGTTTGGGTGTCAGCCAAAACCCCCGCCCTTGACTGAAGACTTACCTTTCTCGAAGACTCGGGTTTCTCCCTGAATACTTTGGCAAACAGAGTCTTCAATTGCTTTTCAAACGCCTTGTCCTCGGGTCCCTGATAGAACTTGCATACAAAGTGCCCGCCAGATTTGAGAGTATCACTCGCAAAGTGCAGTGCAGCGGCGCACAGGTCCTGCAAGTCAGGGTTAAAGGTTAACCGTGATGCTCCCGTAGAGTCGTAGTAACTGTTTGCTTGGGATGTGGCGGGAAGTTGCTTACCATGCTGCCGGCGTGGTCTCGAAAGGCGTTTCCGCTCGTATTCATCAACCTATGATAGGGATTACTCAAGCTGTTCACGTTGAAGCCGGACGTTTGCTCCCAGGGTGCTGACATGTCACTCAGAACGACCTGGACACAGCATCAGCAATCAGGACGTGTAGGGTGCTTGGAGCTGGAAGAAGCAGCCGGGAGGGCGTCGACAAACATCTACAAGGCGCTCCTTCGATTCCTCTGGCTCCGGCGTGTGTGATGAGGAGGAACCTGGGCCAGCATGGCGTTCCATATCGATATAGCTGGGACGGTCAACGTCGGGGTTATTATCCTCCTCGGAGAGGTTCGCTTCGTTTTCTTCCCGCAGGGGAGGTGGGCGCCGGTGAGCCTCGAGAATGAAGTTCTTGACCATCTCTTGCACGCTCGGGGACAAAAAATCTCCTTGGAAGGTTGCCACACCACGCGGTGGCTGCGCCGGGATCAGGTCGATACCAATAACTCGGCCATTGGGTCTTGTCCTTTCCACGGCGACCTAGACACATCTCGATGAGCCACAAGATCGGATTGGCACTGCAGAGATCAGACTCACCTGTGACCAACTCCCCGGCGCGTATCCCTAGCATAGGATGAGTTTGAGTTTCGCGCGTGTGCCATGGCTCTTCGGCCACTTTTGACTCACCAAGTCAACGACGGTTTGTCCGTTCCCCCTGAAAAGCCTGTATTTGGAATCCATCTGCCGAAGCCATCAGTACTTTTGAGAGGAAAGACGGAGCGACCAAAACAAGGAAAATATCATTGCTCTTCCAGTAACAAAATACGCACCTCTAGAAGCTTGAATGCCGCCCGACTCTTGAGGCCTTGGACTTTAGCACCTCGAGCATACGCATCTCGGCCCTGGCGCTGCTTCCAGCGGGATGCCGACGACGACCAACGGATGGAGGACACAGCTGGACGCGTTAGCGAACGTGGAAGACAGGCTAGGCCTGCCGTGGTTGACAGGCAGGGCCCTAGTTGAAAAGTCATCGCGGGAGCCTGCTGTCTTGTTTGGCGATCCAAGGTTCACCAGACCGAGGCTAGCGACAAATGCGCCAATCGAAAGCTGATGATTGCAACGCTGGACGGGGAAAATATGAATGTTTCCATTCGGATATTTCCTCTCTAATTGGCCATGGCAGACAAACCAGCTATTTTTCTTGCCAGTGTCGTCGCAGCAATGCAGCAATGGTTGATGATGGTGTAAAAACCTATCGGATCCTGGCAGCAGAAGTTTTTAGAGGTTTGATCAACTTAGCTAACCTATGCCGTGAGTAGGCACAAGACCAAGCTGTGCCCGCTCAATGTACAATACGTACAATACCAATCACCTACGTACGGCAGAGATCTCATATGGGGGAGACTTCATGATTGTGATCAAAAAAGAGCATTCGCTCCATGTTATTGATTCAAAACATCGCCTGACGCCTTTGCCTAAAATATCACGACCCAATCTGAAATACCAAACACGCAATCAAAAATTCAACGCCAGCCATGCAGTTCCTTCCTTCCATGCACCGATACCAAATCACCAGGGCTCATACTTTCTATGCCAGAAAACTGGCACCAACTCCTCGCCTATCCCTCTTCAATGGCGAGAATGTGGCCCCGCCAAATGCCTTGGATACGCCTCCTAAGGGTGCCTTGAGCCTGCGGCCTGGTGCTAACTGGATCTTCGCAGGCCGTGGTACAGTCTCGCCGTCGTCGTCATCAAAGAGCGTCTTGTTGTTGGCGCCGCCAAGGATCTTGCGCTTCTTCCTGCGCCCATCCGCATCGACGCCGGTCAAGTTGCCAGGCTTCGGGAGATTGTCAACAGCCACCGTCTTCAGCTCAGCTCCCTTCTTCGCCTTCTGCGTAGGTTTGTTCTCCTGTTCTCCCGCTTCTGCTTCTTCGACTACCATCGCAAGCTTGCTGCTGGACTTTGTTCCCTTGTTCTTCCCCTTGGCCGAGACCGGCATGTTCTTTTTTGTTGTCGGTGCATCGTCCAGGGCCTTTCTGGGCCTGCCTCGGGCTTTCTGTGCCTTTGGCGCCGGAGCCACCTCTGCATCAATGGCAGCGTCATTGTCATGTCCTGACGACTCTGCCGGGTCTTCCGCGGGCTCTGTCGGCACCGGTTCACCAGCCTCGTTATCATCCTCTTCGTGTTCTTGCAAAGGCTCCATCACGTCCGCAGCCTTTCCTGTAGGAGATTGAATCTCGCTAAGCTCATCTTCCATGTCGAGGTTCTTGGTGCGGTTCAGGAAAGGTGTGATCGAGAACGTCGACTTCTCGCCAACAAGAGCGAGCTCGGCTCCGCGTTTCTTGAACGAGCGCTTCAGCGTCGCTTCGTCGGGGCCAGGGGTTCCAATGCTGATGTCTTCGAGGCTGATTTCGTGTGCACGTCGCTTACGGCCAGGCTGGTCCTTCACAGTGACGGTCTTTTTAGTCGTCTTGGTGCTCAGTGCGGCTTTCCGAGCTTCTTCCAGCTCGGCGCGAGATGCCTCAAGCTCAGCTCGTGCATCCTTCAGCTCTGTCTGCGTCTTCTTGAGCTTGCTTCTGGTGTCCTCGACTCGCCCCTCTAGTCTATCACATTCGCCGCGAGCTTCTCTTAGCTCTCTGTTGTGCTCCTTTTTGATCTTCTCCAGCTCTTTCTTGGCTTCCTCAAACTGGTCCTTCCAGTGATCGTTGTCGTGACTCTTCGATTGCATGCGTTGTTTCGACCGTTTTTCGTTTTGGAGCTCTACCTCCAGAGAGCTTAGCTGGCGCTCGAGGTCCTGCTTCTGGGCGACGACGGCGCGGTGAGTTTCTAGCTGTGCCTTGAGATGGTTCAGCTCAGGCTGGATCTGATCCAGTTTGTGGCTGAGGGCTAGCTTCTCCTGCAAGACCTTGTTGGAGTCCTGCCTGAAGTCGTTCAGGGAGTTGATCTCGGTCTGGCTTGTCATCAGCAAAGCATACCGATGCCAGTGTCTGCTCGCATTACCTTGAGGGCTTCCAACTCATTATCCTGTTTCCTCAGTCGCACGTCCTGGGACTTGAGCATCTCTTTGGTTTCACGTAGCTCAACATGCGCTTCGTTGCCTTGTTTGGTAAGTTGCTTGACGAGAGCGTCTCTTTGAATCAGCCGATCCTTGAGTGACGAGTTCTCATCGCGCAAAGTCAACATCCGAAGCTTCAGCAGCCGAGCCTCCTCATCACGGTTGGTCAAGTCCATCTGATGAACATTTCGTTGATGCTTTAGGTCAAGCTCGTTAATGCGAGTGGCGCGCTGCATCCCACAGTCAGTACTACGCCCTGATTGCCCAAATCATTGCGCATGGAGCTGGCCTACCTCAGTAGACTTGGCACCCATCTTGTCAGTGTCTGGCTCAGGTCAAGCGACCTCTGGCGATTTGGGAACGGGATATCAAGGCTGAATATGATATCGTATGTTGGGTCTTCGGCGTATGCGAAGGATAACTCTAGGCGGGCGTCATCGACGTGGGTGAGGATTGAAGTGGGATGGATGAGACTGCTGCTCAAGCCTCTGTTTTGGCTCAAGTAAACAAGATGCTAGATCAGGTTAGCGTTCTGGCCACGGCCGTCATCACGTGAAACTTTCTTGTCCAATGGTGCTGCCTGCCTTCCCCCACTGCCTACCTAGGGAGAGCAAGCTTAGGTAAGGTGCTCGGCCCCTTCCACATTGAGAGGCCACCTCAGCTTCACTCTCAGAGCTTCGCGACCTATCCTAGCGCAAGGTGGTAGCTTGGACAAGACAGCAGCTACCTATCCGTACTTCGGCACTAGATTTCGAGGCCAATTGGCCCCTTTTCTTCTCTTCCTTTCAGCACCAGGCCCAATCTAACCCGTAGTTACGATGCGTCTCTTTTCGTCACTCCTTTCCTTCGCTCTGCTCGCGACGGGCGTCGTGGCAGCCAAGAAGTCGTCGACCGAACGATTTAACGAATTCCACGCCAAACAGACTTCTACGCCTCTCAAGCTCAGAGATTCCTCGTACAAGTCATTGACAGCCACGCCACGCGACTATAGTGTTGCCGTTCTTCTAACAGCTGCTGACGCACGGTTCGCTTGTCAGCTATGCCGGGAGTTCCAGCCTGAGTGGGATCTCATTTCCAAAAGTTGGACAAAGGGTGACAAGTCGGCTGAATCACGACTGGTTTTTGGCACTTTGGATTTTACTGATGGCCGAGATGTCTTTATGTCGGTATGTACATAAAAAACGAGTGACTTAGCCAGCAACAGCGCAAGATGAATCTAACCTGGACCAGCTTGGCCTCCAAACCGCACCTGTCCTTCTGCTCTTTCAGCCTACGGAAGGCCCCCATGCTGCTGGAAAGCAGGATCCTTTGCGATATGATTTCACCAGCGGGTGAGTAACCTTGGATCCTTCAGCATGCCCACAGCCAAGTAACTGAGGAACGATAGGCCCGCGACTGCCGAACAAGTCCACTCATGGCTCGCCCGACACCTCCCTGATCGACCTCATCCCCCCGTCAAGCGACCCATCAACTGGATGCGATGGATTGCCACAATCACCATCGTTCTAGGTGCCGGCACTGCCCTTGTAACTGCGTCTCCCTACGTGCTACCCATTGTCCAGAACCGCAACCTCTGGGCTTCCATCAGCCTCATTGCTATCCTGCTCTTCACCAGTGGACACATGTTCAACCACATCCGCAAGGTTCCGTACGTCGCCGGTGATGGACGTGGCGGCATCAGCTATGTCGCCCCTGGTTTCCAGCAACAGTTTGGCTTGGAGACTCAGATCGTGGCCGCCTTGTGTAAGCCTCTTCCGAGGACCCTCTATACTCCCCTCGTGCTAACACCCTCTCTTAGACGGTGTCTTGTCCTTCTGCGCCATATCTCTCGCGGTCAAGGTTCCTCGTATCGCGGATTCCAAAACCCAGCAGGTTGCTGTGATCGCCTGGGGCGGTATCCTGTTCCTCGTATACAGCTTCCTTCTCAGCGTGTTCCGTGTGAAGAACTCGGGGTATCCATTTTCGCTCCCGCCCTTCATGTAAAACAGCGATATGGGAATGGGACACAGCCTACCACCTGGTCACTATAAGGGTAGGCTAACGCTGTGAGGGTGTGTGCTTTGCGAGAAGGCAGATAGATGATCCTTGAATCTGGTTAGGTATCGCCTGCTCCCAGCTTTGATCTTCCAGGTTGAAAAAGTGTGTGGAAGGAAATGAAAATATGATGTACATTATCGACCAGTTAGGCGCTTCCTTAGAGGGTGAACTATAGCATGGTAACGTTTATGTTTCTCGGACAAATCCTGTTGACTTGGGGGCGTTCTCGCATTTTGCAACTCCCACTTGATCTTAAGTCAGAATTTTGGAGATGTGTGGGGGCATTGAATGAACAGCATCAACATCCAATTCTTCACAAGTCATAATATGAGTGAACCATGTCGCATCGGGCTTAAAGCGGCAGAAACCAATAGACATGTCACAGCACTCGGGAATCGCAAAATGTTTTAAAACTCGAGTTCTTTATTGGAGAACAAAAGGATGAATCCCGGTACTTTCAGGGGCTGCCTATAACCAGCAAATGCGTGATGCCCTCGTCAGATTTGAGTCGCCCCCCCTTCCTTTGCATCAATAAAGACCAAACGAGGAAGCCAACCATTTGACGCCCCACCAATGATCTACCTTCTTCCGCTCGCCCTCGTCCTCGTCACCACGCCTCTTTTTTAGGGTTGAGCATTTATGCCCTCGACATGACACCCCAGGCACGGATGATGTTGTCAGTGTAGCCAGCGAACAGAGTCTGGCCATCAGCGGACCAGGCCAAGCTGACACACTCAGGCTCCCGGCTCTTCTTGCCGGCAGCGGGGAACTCAGGCTTGAGCTCATCAACCTTGCTCTTCTTCTCGAGATCGAAGATGATGATGCTGCTGGCGGTGGCAGCGCACAGCCAGTATCGGTTGGGAGAGAAGACGAGAGCGTGGATCTCGTCGTTGGCGTTGAGGGAATAGAGGTGCTTGGACTCGTTAAGATCCCAGAGCATGGTGGTGCCGTCCTTGCCACCGGAGGCGCAGAGAGAACCGTCAGGGGAGATGGTGACGGTGTTGATGTAGCCGGTGTGACCAATGTGGTCAGTCTGGAGCTTGCAGGTGGAGAGCTCCCAAACCTATGAGGCCTGTCAGTGTCTCGTCTGAGATAAGAGAGCGCAGAAGTGCATAAAGGGCAATGTAGCTAGAAATCAGGGCAATGGTGAATAGTGGTCTCATGGCCTACAGAAGCAGGCTCTGAAGTAGCAAATACTTGGGTTTGCAAACATCATGTAGAAATGATTCGTGAAGATGGGAGCTTGGGCAGCACCCTTGTGCCTCTCACTGACCTTGACGAGCTTGTCCCAGCCGCTGGAGACAATGACAGGGTTCTGGGGGTTGGGGCTGAAGCGGACGCAAGAAACCCACTCGGTGTGACCCTTGTCGGTGATGGTGTACTTGCAGTCACCGAGGGTGTTCCAGAGCTTGATGGTTCGGTCGCGGGAGCCGGAGACGATCTGGCGGTTGTCGGCGGAGAAGCTGACGGAGAGGACGTCGTTGGTGTGGCCGACAAATCGTCGGGTGGTGGTGCCGGTGGCGAGCTCCCACAGACGCAGAGTCTTGTCCCAAGAGGCAGACAGAGCATAGGCGCCATCGGAAGAGATGACCTAAGTCCAACAAATGTCAGCCCAAGTTCTTGCTTCTTCCCACTCGCCAAACGCTGTCGGGTGCGGCGGGGCACCAGGTTGAACGTACACAGTCGGAGACGATGTGAGAGTGGCCGTGGAGAGATCGCTTGGGGTAGCCGTATTGGGTCTCATCGCGGGTGAGGTTCCAGATGATCAGGGTCTTGTCTCGGGAGCCAGACAGGAGCATGTTGGGGCTGAAGCGCAGTTAGTCAGTCGATGTGCCTTGAAGACTTGCGTCGACGCTCAACATACTTCTCCATGGAGGTAGCCAAGCTGGTGACCCAGCCATTCTATACGGCAGTCAGTATACAGTTCATAGTTTCAGACACTGATCCGCTTCCGCGAGGCCGTTGAAGCACATCGAGGGGAGCGGATCGAGACCATATGCGGTCGCGATGGCAGCAGTCGGCAGCGGAAGGCAGAGCTGTGGGGGTTCGACGTACGTGGCCCTCGAGAGTGCCCTTGAGGATCAATTGTTCGGCCATTGTTGCGGTGACGAGGCGATGCAGAGGATCAAGGTGCGTGAGGGAGAAGAAAGAGAGAAGTCAAGGGCTGCTCTGCAAAACCTAGGCCGAGTCGGATCTTGGGAAGCTTCGCCGACAGAAATTGGGATTTTTTGTGTGGGTTAAAAATTAGGGCCGCACGTTTGGCTCCGCTTCTTTGATTGGAAGTAGCGTGGTGCGCAAACGAGGTACGTACCGGTTTTTCCGCGCTCTCTTTTTCGCGACCTCCCGCCCGCCACGTGAGGCTGGCGGCACTAGCCACATTGCAAGCCTCATCCAGACTACATCCTTGATGGCATGCCAATGTTGAGAGCAAAAAAAACCTGCAGCCCAAGGCAGGTGACCGAGCGAATTAATGCCTTGGTCTTTAGTTTTGTTTACGATAAACAATTTCTTCGGGTGGTCAGATACTTGGTTCTCGAAATGGGGAAGGGAGGACGTACAGAGAGCGTATGCGAACTTCGAAGCGATCACATCCCATCGGATACAATTCCAACCAGCAGACAGAGCGGTCATCAGATACCTAGAATCAACTTCCAGTTTGCTGTAGTTGTGATTGACTCGCCCGCGGTTGCATGGTCCTCTATATCAGCTCAAGGCTTATCTCCTTCTCCAATCCAGAAGCAAAAAAGTCCAATAACACCGTACGCCGCCCAGCCTGAACCACTCATGCAAGGGGTATCATGTAACTGTTTCCAAGCTTAACCAACGTCCTCACAACGCCTTTTTGTTTGTCAGAGCAGCCGATCGTTTCCCCACTCTTGGAATCTCCTTGCGTGAGAACAGAACTTCGCCGTTCACGATCATGCTATGATCGGCAATCTCCATTTGATCGGTATTCTCCCCCCGGCCTTCTGCCGCCATGAACCGCTTCATCGTTGACTCCCACAAACGAAACCGCTCTTTCCCATGAACATCGCGCTCGACCAACAACTTAACTTCCTTTTGCTTTCGCATCTTAGACGCTCGTACAAGACGCCGTAAGGCGTCCTCGCCCTGCTGAGCTGTCCTGGCGGCCTCCTCTCGGATTTTCTTAGAATCACGAACATTGACGTCCTCTTGTGGCGTGAATTTATATGTGTGCTTGCTGGGGAAGTCGGGAAATGATGTTGGGACATATTCTTTTTCGTCCTTGTCTGGCTGTCCGCTCAACTCCTCGCCCAGGAGTGGTAGCGTCGTATACGCGTCTTGGTCCTCGAAGAGTACATTGGCATAACTTGGGACAATTTGCTTCTTTGGGATCGGCGGTTTCAAGTGTGGCTTTAGTGATGAAATGCTGATGTTATGTCGTCGTAGCGCGTGTTCGAAGTCGGTGGGTATGGGGTGTTCGCGACGAGCGGCCAAAGCCAGGCTTTTCGTAGCCTCAATCATACCCTCGAGATCTGGCAGACACGCGTCAGTAGTCGCACACAGTCGCCGATGCTATAAGCCAGTGCTCACAAGTTTCCACCATTCCAGTCAAACTCTCCAGCGCCTCGGGGCTTGCTGAATCAAAGCCATCGTGCTTAAGAACCATGACGATTGAGCGTTGGAGGCCGGTTCTGGCCTGGTAATGTGGATTTGGCACTTGAGATCCGATCGCGCGTGGACTTTGTTCCTCCATTTTCATGTCCTCACTTTGATCGTTGTTTGTCCGAGGGCGCTTTGGGTCGGGCAACAGCCCGTCGACCGGAGAAAGGCTTCGCTTTGGCGTCATCACGGCGAGCCAGGGGGTGGTTTGATAGCGCGTTGTGAGGACAAGGCGAATGTATCAATAGCTCCTCATCGAATGCAGTACCCCGGATGGTTCGATCCAGGTTTCAGATGCCTAGAGATGCTTGGTTTAGATATGGAGAGCTTTGTTGGCGGAGATGGAGGTGCATAGAGGCGATGTCACGAGTTAGGTTGAAGCTTGAGCAGCGCTGGAGATTGAGGTGGATAAACCTCGGCTCACTGACCAGCTCCACTGGAACTTACCTCTAACCTTCGTCACCCACCACCATTCCTCCAGCCTGTGATGATCTGCTCATTTTGATCTGTCATAAAGCATTATGACTTAGTTCGGCTTTTTGGTCATGAACCTTATTCCATATTCCAAATAGTCGCGGTGCTGTTTCACCTGGATAGCAGCTCTGACTGGCTTTCGGCACCGCGGTGTGATCAGAGACGCCCGCTTGGCAACGTCTGTGCATGCAGCTATACCGACAACCGAACTGGGACACTCAAACACTGAAAACAGGGGTCAAAGGCCAATTAAAATGCGTTAAATAGCGGACCAAATACGCCAGATCTTCCCAGTTGATAAATCCTTCTTATCAAATGCTCTCATTAGGTACCTTTTAACAGCATTCTAGAGAAATGAGGCTGAACAAATACTGGAAAACTAAAATAGCTAGTTAGGATTAGAGGTTGGGGATATGGTGTTATGATTAGGATTTGCCCTAGTATATATCATTGTTTGTTGATTATTTTGGTGTTAGTACAATTCAGTGTATATTTTGAAATGCTTCGGTGTGTGCTCACGCGTCCACCGAACTGCATTCGGAATGCGACGAATTGTTTATTCGAGAAGCATACGTCATCTACATGGCATACGGGACAGGGGTTTCTGGCTAGCAGGACCAACAGCAGCATTGACGACATGCAGGCGATGTCAAATGACTCCCAGGAATAATAATGGCTCTGCAGGGTAGACTGTCAAAGAGTTGGATGTGCCCTGGAGCTGAAGAGTTCTAGACCGACCGATCGACGCCGGAGCGATGCCGCGAACAGGGCTCGAAATTCACAATACGACCCAACCCGCGGTGTCTTATTACCGCTCTGCTGCAGGTCGCCGGGATTGTGAACATCTCAATCAGATATTGTGGTGTTAGGGCGGCCTTTTCCGCTGGTGCTTTGACCGACACTTGAAACAAGCACAGAAGCGACGAGCTGAACCCTGCATCCCCGGCTTGACATTGGATGTTGGCTGAACTAGCATGGCAGGCCGCATGTCCTATGATGTGTGTGACAGGCGAGTCCAAGCATCAACCCTTTCGGGACCTGTTAAGCATCGCTCTTTTTTGCTTTGTAAATCCTTCCATGTAAAGGGCCATCCCTACCTGCATAGCCGGCTATACAGAAGTCACGTGATATTATTTACATAGCCAGCTATATAGGTAGGGATAGCCTAATACAAACTACTAGTTCTGATTAGACGGGTATGTGACCCCTGCTTATGTTAATATGATAGGGTAGATATAGATAGGGATATTCTAAGAGCTAGCT
>JAADYS010001661.1:0-19889 GCA_012931995.1 Fusarium albosuccineum | reverse complement strand
AGTGGGACGGGCGGAGAGGTGGTGAGGGGGGATAGAGGGTTGCGGTCCCCGTTTAAGCCTTCTCGCCGGTAGCGCCCCGCGCGCCCTTGGGCTGGCCGGTCTGGAAGCCGTTCTTGAATCGTCGGGACACATCCTTGAGGTAGCGGCAGCGGCCAGTGCCGACGGTCTTTCTTCGCTTAGCCTTCTCAGACCAGTTGTCTGTAGGTCAGGTTAGTATCATCGTGCAGGCACGGGAGCACCGTCTTCCGAATCGAGATCGTCTGGTCGAGGTGCGAGAGGGGTTTCACATACACTTCCGGGTCTTAGCAGAAGGGTAGCCGCAAGCAGCGCACTCCTTCTTCTGGATGTGAAGAGAGCGACGACCTAGAAATACCCCATCAGTCTTGTTCATTCATTTGAGCTTTCCAAGTCTTCCCCCATCCAGCAATTCCTCGTCGCTCGCGGTCATAGAATTCGTGTCGTTTCTCGTCGATTTTTCCATGCGCGTGATCAAGGAAGGCCGGAAGAAGGAGACAAGAGAGGGCTTAGAGGACTAACCGCATCGTCGGCACAGAGTGTGCGTCTTGTTGTGACGCTTACCGAAGCTGGAGGTACCCTTCGCTGTTGAAACGCATTAGCAAAAGACCTGCTTGAATTCTCTCAAAGAATATCATCTGCTGTCGTCTTGCGAGCAGCAGGCGGGCGGCGACGTACTCATCTTGGCTGTGGTGTTTGGGCGGTTAGTTGGATGGCGATCGAGAAATTCTCAATTTGGGAGGGCCTTTTTTTGGTGGAGTGGACGAATTGCTCCCTTAACCCTAATTCAACGGAAACCGGGGCTCGGTGTGTGCGATCTTCCGCCCAAGTCGCTTAAGTCATGTGACCATTTGATTGGTGTGAACTCCACGTGACCGTGGTGACGACTCCATGCCCTAAGGTGGAATACGTCTGGCCGCTACGAAGAAGTTCCAGTGCAGTGAAAAAGGATTACGATCTGCCTCAATTGAATATTCAAATTGATGGTAAGTCACTGCGTACACGGTTCTGGAGAAATTTACTGTTAATTGTTGTTTCTATGCTGTCACTCACTCAACTCGTAGCAGTCTCATCCATAACATCAATCATCATTGAGGTATCTCGCCTAGTAAGAATCCTTCAAGTAGAACACAACCAATTCCATAACGCCGTAGAACCCTATCAAATATGTCCAAAGTCTCGCTTTCCAAACCATGTACCTACAACTCTAATCCGTAACTGATATCCGAATCTCAAGTCCATGTTGCAGGTCCGATAGTTGTGCCCTCAGGGACCGACTTGCTAAATGCCTGGGTCTTCCAATCCATCGTATCCAAAGCGCCATGGTTCCCCCACCAATTTGGAGGAGTGGCGCTCGTCAGGTACAAAGTGAAGAAGATCACCATAGTTGAGACAATGAGGCCGCAGTCAAGAGCCGCAGAGGTGATGTAGTTGTACTGCAACCACCAACCGGTGTACCTCCGCTTGACGAAGTGGTTGAAGAAGGTACCGACCATACCCCAGCAGAGGTAGATGTAGACGGTAGCGGGAGGCAGCATACCAGAGCCACCATAGATAAGAGGTGTGCTGACGTAGCGCCAGATTGATCGAGGCCACTTGCGAGCGAGGAGCCATGTCAGGACAGGTGTAACAGCGCCAACCAGCCAGAACCACTGAAGGGACGAGTAGATGGCGCCGTTGCTGAAGATTCGTGCCGGGCCGATGGCTCCCCAGATAACAGAAGCCGTGTAGAAGACGCGGCCACCAGGGCAAGTGTAGTTGTTGGGCTGATCAAGAGCACAGACATCAGGAATATGTCCCAATGCCCAGTTCATAACGCAGATCTGCACAATGGCCGACCAGATAGACGCAACCAACTGGGACGAGAACATAACCCGTGGAGGGACTTTCATGTAGTGGCCGAGCTTGAGGTCCTGGGCGAAATAGAGGGCTTGACCCATGCAGATGTAGCCGTAGTTCTTGAACATCATCATGGCCATGGGGCGACCAGGAACCATGTATCCAATGATGAACTCTGTCAGGACATTTAGGCCAAGCTGGATGTTAGTGATGGCCTGTACAACGCCGATAGGGATCAACCAGAGAATCGGGATGAGAATGCAAATAAAGTACGCCCAGACAGGGAATCCGGTCGGCCAGCCGGCCACAACGCCAATCGAGATCGCTACCATGACAATGAAAAGAGCTAGTTTGAGTTAGCGATACCCAGACCCTACGATATCAAGCGAAATATGGACTTGACTTACCAGCATACCACCAATCCTCTGCATCCCTATACTTCTTCATAAGTCGCATGTGGACATCATCTTCCTGGTTACGAGCAAGCTTGAACTGTCTCCAAATTTCATGTCCGTGATATAGTGCAACGTGTACCACAACAGCTGTGACGGCAGCAAAGGAGAGGCCGTATGACAGAGCAAATTGCGTTGGCAAGAAGAGCGGCGAATACTCCTGGTATGCCTTCTCGTTGAAATGAAAATTCTCGTCAAGAATTCGGGAAACGTTGTAGATGTGGCCCATGTTGTCGTAAGACTCGGAAGACTGGACAGGAAAGTAATCGGCATACCAAGTTCCAGTAAAATGGATTCCCATCGAGATGCAGACGAAGAAGACAACGATGCCCACGAGAACGTTGGCGATGGCGTGGAAGGGCGGGATCAGAGGAGACTGCAGATAGCCGCTGTAAACAGTCCAATCGAACGACGTTGGCATCAAGCCATAGCCAGTCAAGCCACCGAAGATCTTGTTGACGGTGACATTGTTGGGGGCAACCCAGCAAATCCAGGTAAAGTAGGAGAGGCCCTTGAAGATCCAGCCAGGGAACCAGTACCAGATAAAGCCTGCACCTCCCACAATCAAAAACCACCTATATCGTCCCATTTTCCAGCCATTGGTCTTGGTCGGGTCAGAGCCAGAATGGTCGTGAAGCGTATAGAACAGGGCGCAGTTGACCAAGTCGGTGGGCCAGATCATAGCAGCAGGCCACACCAGGAAGCGGCGGGCCAGTCCAGCCAGTCCATAGCCAGTGCAAAGAGTCGTGATGCCGAAGAGCAGCTGGAAGGCCCAGCCGAATTTCTGGCCGTAGAACAATTGCTGGGCAAGGAGCACATCAGTCGCATACAGCACACCACCACCGTAAGCAGCCTAGAAAACTATGTCAGCCGATATTCAAGTCGGGGCAAAGAGGAAGAAGCGCTCACGTTAGACATGGCGACAATGACGACATGTTCCTTGTAGTTGAATTTTCCAGGCTTGAGATTGAACTTGAGGCCAAACAGGTTCCATTCTCGATCAGGCATGACAAGGTCCCAGCCGAGACCGACAGGATACGCGACGAGTTGGACGACGTAGGTGGTGACAGTGACGCTGGGATTTCGCAACGAAAACAGCATGTTGACACCAGAACCGATGGTACATAGAACTAAACCGATGACCCAGGCGCGGATAGTGTTGGCAGGGACGTCGACATCGTAGTTTCGAACCACAGCTCGCACCTCGGGGTACGGGCTGTTGTCTTCCATGAGCGCGTGCTCAATCTCGATTCCCTTCTCGGCATTTCCGGTCGCGATAGCGGCGTCAACATCGGTGAGGTCGTCGATGGGCAGGTTGGGGTCGAATTTGTGTGATTTCTCGAACTGCTGGAGGTTCTCGAGGCGGTCGCGGCCCGTGGCAGAGGCTTCGAGGGGGCCCGGGATGGGGATAATATCCTCGGCCTCGTGGCGCTTGCGAAACAGTGACGGCGCCATGTTGATTGACGGCCCTTTGCTGGGCGATGGACGACAGCAGCGACGACAGGCTGGCGGCGACGCGTGGGTTGAAGCCCGCGATGGCAGCGACGACAGCAGCAGCAGCAGCCTTTGG
Organism: Fusarium albosuccineum; assembly: GCA_012931995.1. NCBI lineage: Eukaryota > Fungi > Ascomycota > Sordariomycetes > Hypocreales > Nectriaceae > Fusarium > Fusarium albosuccineum. Next base: position 16,013 of record JAADYS010001661.1, on the reverse strand, counting down.
CGTTGGTTTGCAGAAGACAAAGTAGAAGCAAAGGAGAGGAGGCCGACAGCGGCTGCTGCTTAGCGGGCGTGGTTATACAGACAGACCAGACCAGACCTGGACTGCCCAGCAGAGACTTGCTTGTCCGGGGGGGAAAGTCTCAGCCCCAGAGACAAGGAGGGTCTGGGTCTGAGGAGAAAGGGTCGCTCCCCGCCAAGACGGGAGATTGGCACCGCTCCGCCAGGCCCCGGGGCAATCGAGGGAACCGGGTGCTAGACAGTCTGGGCGATAGCGTGATGCTTGGCCAGGGCGTCTCTTGGCTGCGTGAGAGCCTGTGGGCGCTGCTATCGCGGACAACGGCACGCTTAGTGGCAGTCCACCTTCCTAAAGGGGCGTGGCCCCGGCTTGGACCTTGCCCGCTGCTGAGTTTCGATGGTCCTTCTGTGGCCGCGAGTCTCGAGATTCGGACCTTTTGTCGACGAGCCCTCCATTTCTATTTGGCGGGCCACTTTTCGGCCGGTTCTTTTGAGAGGGCAATGGGTGGTTGTTTGCAGATGGATCCAGCATTGAAACGTTCAGCAGCGGCGGCTGAACATCCGTCTCTCCCCATCTCTATCGCTGGCTGCCCGTCTTGCTGACGTTGCATCACGGCTCCCTTGCAATCAACAATCTATCCTTCTTGGCCTGGTCGCCTGAAAGCCATGGCACGCCATTTGCCCCAAGCCAATGAGCAACGGCCCAGATGGCGTTTCAACCTTCAATGGGCGGTTTATCTCCCCTCCTCTCCAGGGCTAGCCTCGGGCCATGCGATGGCCGTGGCGTAGGTGGGAATCCGGCTACTGGCCGGTGCCGTTATCAGACCCTGTGCTCCCAACGAGCGAGGGCACTTTTGTCTTGAGAACGGCATGTCCGGCTGTCCATCGTTCTGCGTTCTAATGAATGAATGCGAGCTTGGCTGATCTAGGTGGGAAAGCATCGGAATAACACACGAAATGGCGAGTCAACACTTTCATCTGCCGAAAACTTATATTCACTTCGTAGATCATACTGGCGTAATACCAAAGCTGAACGTGTATGCCTAAAATTCAATCGGCCGCAAGTCATAAATATACACGACATTAGTCTCGCACATGGGTAAAAGTCGAGTGATTTAATCTTAGGCATCTTTTGCAAAGGGTTACAAATAATATATAGTCGTATTAATAAAATGCGCATTAATTAGTGCAGCTCATCCTGCTATAACTCTATAACTACCACCTGGGGTGCATCGTGTTTCAACTTCCAGATGCGCTAGCAGTGTCCTGTGATATCAAGGACAATACATTTCTCTCGGGGTACTGGACAGCACGATCCCATTCGGTCAACGACTCGAAAGGGCTCCTGAGCCAAGCTCCTAGTTCATGCAAGAGAAGCCTGGTGTTGTCACGCCCTAGAAACTCCTGGATCATGTTCTCCGCCTGTCCGGTACTACCTTGAGTATCCATTGATTTGAGAATCGCGATGATATATTCGAGCAAATACTCGGCGGTACTAGGCCGGGGCCAGCGGTTGGTGCCGTGACCACGCGAAAGGCCGCTATCGGTATGAAGAAATTCGAAGACTCGCAGCTCACGAGATAGCCACATTCTGGCTCGAGATACCAGTTCGGGGTCAGTTATAAAATGCTCTGGCAAGAGTTCTCTGTATCTTAGCCGGGCGGATTGTCGTCTGTTGGAACCCACATGGAGAGAGTAAAGGTTATGACGATAAATGAAACGCCGTCTCCAAGTGACCTCGTCATCAAATAGCCATCGCGAATGTTGCTCGAGGTTGTCGCCACTGCTTTGGCGTCCAGAATGCTGAGTTGAGATATTTCCCCGTTCAGAATGCTCTGGGACCTTGTGAACCTTTGCCTGTTTCCCGTCTTCACCCAGTTCGTATCGGACTTCACTGACATCGCTCTTGCATAGCGGGCAAGTTGCTCGCTTCTCAAGCCAAGTGACTAGGCAGAGATAATCGAAATTGTTGTGCCGGCAGGGATGCGCTTCGCATGGCTCGACTAAGTTGCCCAGGCAAATTACACAGGGCTCGGTAGCCCGGTCGCTGACTCCTTGTGACGAGATCTGCTGAAGAGTAGTTTGTAATACCTGCTGGCGTAGGCTGTTGTCGCAGGGTTCCGAGTTCATTGCTCGACATTAGTCAGCATAGATGGATTGATAGAGCTGGCATGGGAAGGGGCGAGATAAAGGGCGCGTAACACGCAGAGAAAGGCGGCTGCTAGAACTATGCAGGTGCCGCTCCCGCAATAAGCTATGGCGTGCGCACCAGGAAACTCTGCTTAGAAAACATTGAAATGGGAAAGGGGATGTGAGGTTGTTCAGTCAGCCTTCATATGCACAGACTGACAAGCAGGGCCAGAAAGGCGGTGAGTGACGGCGCTAATCGTTTTGACCCAACAAGGTGCCGCTCGTTTCCTCACCATGACAAGCAGCTTGATTGAGTTAATCGACATCTTGCTCTACAGTCGTCACTCAAGGCCCAGGATGGACAGTCTTTTTGAACTCGAGGTCATAGGCCTTCTGAATAAGGTAGCTTCTGAGCTGCAAAATCATCTCGGCGTCAGCGATAAGGCCCTTGCGGAGTTCATCATCGCCCAACGACTCGAAGCCGACACGTTCGACAGCTTCAAAATGAGGTTAACCGAAATCGGTGGAGAGACCTTCCCTCTCAGCCTAATTCAAAGCATCGATCGCCTTGTGCGAATGATACACCCGTCCATGAAGGCCAGGGCAACTGACGAATCCGACCAACCGAAGAATCAACATTTCGTTGAGGAAACCGCCCACGTGTTTTCCGGCCTAGCCCTGCCAGATAAAGCGCTCTCTCCAGATCCTATTGACAAGGCACTACACGCCCTAGAGGCGCTCGAACCGAAAATTCGCCAAGAGATTCCGCAAAGACGTAATGACGACCACCACCGTAGTCGAAGTCGGAGCCCGGTTTGCCATACACGTCCGAGACGAGGCTCGAGAAGTGATTCTCCAGACCACGAAAGATGGCACAACAAGCGACGCGACCGAGACGAATACCGCGTGCCAGAAATGCGCAGGCAACCACGCAGTCGACGTGACCATTATAAAAACTACGACCGGGAGCAGGAGAGTAGCAAGCGAGCGCATCGACCATCGCCAGAGACCGACGATTTCCCCGTCTTATACAAGCTCTACGATGGGCACGTCACAGGTGTCAAGGACTTTGGTGCCTTTGTGAACCTACACAACGTCAGAGACAAAGTTGATGGGCTCGTTCACGTTTCGAGACTTGCAGATGGGCGGATCAACCACCCTTCAGACTTGCTGCATCGTGGGCAATCGGTCAAGGTCAAAGTCATCAGCATAGAGGGGACAAGGATCGGACTGTCAATGAAGGATGTCGATCAAGAAACGGGCCATGACCTCGCTCCCCAAGCAAACCTGGGTTCTGGTGCCAACATGCTGGCTTTGGGTGGTGACAGCAACAGACATACGGATCAAGGCTTCCCAAGCCCGCATCCTGCCAAGCGCCAAAGGAAGAGAATGACCTCTCCTGAGCGATGGGAGATACGTCAACTCATTGCTTCTGGCGTCGCAAAGGCATCGGATTACCCCGACTTCGACCATGACTACAACCAAACAATCAGGGGGGATTGCGAGATGGAGTTAGAGCAAGACTTCGATATCGAGGTTAGGGAAGAGGAGCCGCCTTTTCTTGCCGGTCAAACGAAACAGTCTCTTGAGCTATCACCTATCCGTGTTGTTAAGGCTCCTGATGGATCAATGAATCGGGCTGCTATGTCCGGCACTGCTCTGGTGAAAGAGAGGAAAGAGTTGCGACAGCAAGAGATTGAGGACGAGGCTGCGGTCAACAAAGAGAAACGCGCCGGTCTTGCGGCGCAGTGGAATGATCCGATGGCGAATCTGGAGCAGCGGAAATTGACGAGCGACCTGAAAAATACCACGGGAGCCAACGCCACACAGCCCGACAGTGTTCCCGAATGGAAGCGCGCTATTCAACCGAAAGACGGGTCGTATGGAAAGAAAACGAACATGACAATCAAGCAACAGAGGGAATCTCTTCCTGTTTTTGCCTTCCGAAACCAGTTGATTGATGCTGTACGACAAAATCAAATCCTGATTGTCGTCGGAGAGACCGGCTCAGGCAAGACAACCCAGTTAACCCAATACCTTTGCAGAGGCAGGGTTCACTGACAACGGCATCATTGGGTGTACACAGCCTCGCCGCGTTGCTGCTGTATCAGTGGCTAAACGTGTTGCTGATGAAGTCGGTTGTAAACTGGGCGACGCAGTGGGCTATTCTATCCGCTTTGAAGATTGTACCAGCCCGGCCACTAAGATCAAATACATGACTGATGGAATGCTTGAGCGCGAAATCTTACTAGACCCAAATCTAGAAAGATATTCTGTCGTCATGCTTGATGAGGCTCATGAACGAACTATCCCGACTGATATCCTCTTTGCATTTCTAAAGAAGACATTAAAGAAGCGGCCTGACCTCAAAATCATCGTTACTTCTGCTACCCTTAACGCCGAGAAATTCTCAAGCTACTTCAACAATGCACCAATCTTTACAATTCCCGGTCGCACTTTTCCTGTTGAAATTCTCTATTCACGGGAGCCTGAGCCAGATTATCTCGATGCTGCTCTGGTTACTATTATGCAGATTCATCTGACAGAGGCTACTGGAGATATCCTGCTATTCTTGACAGGGCAGGATGAAATTGATACCTCTTGTGAGGTTTTATATGAGCGAATGAAGGCACTGGGGCCCAATGTCCCAGAGCTTATAGTCCTTCCGATCTATTCAGCATTGCCGAGCGAGATGCAAAGCCGCATTTTTGAGCCGACACCTTCAGGCAGCCGAAAAGTTATTCTTGCTACCAATATCGCCGAAACGTCAATTACAATTGATGGTATCTACTATGTAGTAGATCCAGGCTTTGTAAAGCAAAAAGCATATGATCCAAAGCTCGGTATGGACTCACTTATTGTTACACCTATCTCACAAGCACAAGCCAACCAGCGCGCCGGTCGTGCTGGCCGGACCGGACCAGGCAAATGCTTTAGGCTTTATATAGAAGCAGCGTTTCAATCAGAGATGTTACCGTCACCAATCCCTGACATACAACGTCAAAATGTCTCGACAACTATCCTTATGCTTAAAGCGATGGGTATAAATGATCTATTACATTTTGACTTTATGGACCCCCCACCTGTCAATACAATGCTAACAGCTCTTGAAGAGTTGTATGTATTAGGCGCTCTTGATGACGAGGGACTTCTTACGCGCCTTGGTCGCAAAATGGCCGATTTTCCTATGGAACCAACGCTGGCTAAGGTTCTTATTCTATCAGGAGAGCTTCGCTGTTCAGATGAAATGCTCTCTATTGTGGCTATGTTGAGCTTAGCTAATATTTTCTATCGACCGAAGGAGAAGCAGACCCAGGCCGACCAGAAAAAAGCCAAGTTCCATGATCCCCATGGCGATCACTTGACACTTCTAAATGTCTATAACTCATGGAAACAGAACGGCTATTCGGCTCCTTGGTGCTTCGATAATTTTATCCAAGCACGGTCGATGAAACGGGCGAGGGAGGTGCGAGAACAACTCATCAAAATCATGCAGCGGCACCGCCACCCAGTTGTTTCTTGCGGGAACAAGACTGAGCAAGTTCGTCGAGCTCTGTGTGCGGGATTCTTCCGCAACGCTGCTCGGAGGGACCCCGAGACTGGGTCTGGTGGCTATAAGACCCTCATCGAGGGCACCCCTGTATACATCCATCCGTCGTCGGCTCTTTTGGGGAAACAGGCCGAATGGGTTGTCTATCATGAACTCGTACTCACGACACGTGAGTACATGCGTTGGACAACAAGCATTGAGGCCAAGTGGCTCGTCGAGGTGGCTCCAACATTCTTCAAGGTGGCGGGAACCGACGGTACCATGTCGAAACGACGGAAGCAAGAACGGATACAGCCTTTGTACAACAAGTATGCTAACGAGGACGACTGGAGGCTGTCGGCACAGCGCAGAGGTGCCAGGGGTGGTGGTGGTGGCGGCACCTGGGGCTAGGGAGGATATTCGGCCATATTTGCTACCGTGAACAGGAACAACTGGCCCGCCTTGCTACGCCCCGAGGAGTCGTCATCTTGCCAACTGAGTAGCGTCTCTCTTCCTCCCTTCGTCTCTCCGCTCTCCTCTCTTAAGCCCAGTTGTCGAATCGGGGTTCGCGCATCTTCCGGTTGACGCCTTCATTCTCCACACTGTTGGTCCTCCCCTGTTTTGCCTGCTGATCCATAATCACAAGACCGACCCGGTTGACGGGGGGGCATTGCGAAGGATAACGGCAATTCAGGTTCTCATTGGTCAAGTCGTGTTCCTTGGGGCGGCAGTCTACTATCTATGTGTTCTGTGTGGATGGATATGGAGTTGTCTTTGGCGGCGCGATACTGCCACAATTTTCTACTTCGCTCTAGCACAGACAAGGGTGTGATTTTGGCAGACAGACGAGTGCATGATTGGATGTAGGCCTATTGTTGGTTGCGGAGACTAAAATTGTTGGTCGTCGCTCATGTAACAGCGATGGGACTCTCTGAACTTAACTTTGGCAAGGAGATATGGGGTGATAGAGGAGCTAGCCTTATTCAACGTCCTTATCCTGGAGGCTTGTATTACTTGGCGCCGAATGGGACTTCAGCTTTTGACTCCGATATCCCGAGCCAATAGTCAGTAGGCTACAGTCCGTAGTGCCTGTTCTACTGCCTAAACGGCCGATGCAAGTGGGAAGATCGCAACAACCAACATCGAAAGCATCGGAGCATCTGCCAAAGGAGGATAGAGTAAGATAGAATGTTGTAGCCCAAGGAGAGTGGAGTACGTGCCTCAAGCCTAGTATTTAAGATGCCATGTTCTCCCACTGAAATTGGCTGCTCTCACCATCTAACCATCGAATTGATTACTATGGAGACTACTGGTACTATGCCATGTGACCTGTCACGCGATAGTTGCGTTACGTATCGTCTTCCAACTTCCAACTTAATTTCCAATTGATAAACTCATAGCCCTGTAACTCTCTAAATACACCTAAGGAATAGCATTTACACATACCGCCCTTCTCTTGTAGGTGGCAGAGGTAACCGTAGGAGGTGCTTTAGGTGACTTTAATGCTTAGTTTAAGTTAGAGGTAATGTGGTACCCCACCCTTCCGCGCTGTGATGGTTACGCATCACCGTCTGCTGCCTGACCTCTAACCTCGCTCACCTTGACGGCACTTGCTCTGCCTTCTCCTCCAGCCAACCGCCTTCGCTCCACCAAATAGCAACACCAGATTGCGGGGTAGGAAATTCAACTTGGCAAAGATATCAATCCTCTCCTCCAAGAACAAAACGCCATCCACAATGTCGACCACGCCTGGAGTCACTTACAAGAATGGGAAGAAGGTCTTCATCCCGCTCGAGAACAACCCAGACGTCTTCAACAAGCTCATCCACAATCTCGGCGTATCCAAGAAGCTCGGCTTCTACGATGTCTACAGCGTCGACGAGCCAGACCTGCTGGCCATGATTCCCCGCCCCGTCCACGCTCTCATCTTCATCACCCCCGCGCCCATGTACTACCGCGTCCGTGAGAATGATGCCGGCTCTGAGCAACTCACATATGATGGTTCCGGCCCGGATGAGCCCGTCATATGGTACAAGCAGACAATCGGGCACGCCTGCGGCCTCATCGCCCTCCTCCACAGCGTGAGCAATGGTACGGCAAAGGACTTCATCCTCCCTGACTCGGACCTCGACAAGCTCTTGAAGGAAGTCATCCCGCTCAAGCCCATTCCTCGTGCCGACTATCTGTACAACTCGGTCGAGCTAGAGAAGGCACACATGGCCGCCGCAGTGACGGGCGATTCCGCAGCACCTTCGAGCCAGGAGCCTATCGGATACCACTTCATCAGCTTCACCAAGGGTCAGGATGGGCACCTGTACGACCTAGAGGGATCGTGGGGAGGACCGGTCGACCGTGGCACGTTGGCTGATGATGAGGATCTTCTCAGTGACAAAGCGCTCGAGGCTACTGTCAAGAAGTTTACCAAGGTCGCGGACGGCAACCTTGAGTTTAGCATCATCGCCCTGGCTACCGTGCCGGACGAGGAGTAATACTACTTGAAGGGGCATCTAGAGGACATGGATGAATCGTTAGGAGCTCCCAGGGACGGTATGTAATTAATATTCGTCGCTACAGGCAGATGGGCTCTAATGCTTCGTTACAGTGCTCATCCGTGCGCCCTCAGCTCACGACGATATAACAAATGGCTGTTAGGAATAACATTCCCCATACTTTAAATGCCTGGTAGCTGCATAGATCATTCGTCATGGCGTTTAGTACCCAGTGTAACTGACTACCTAAAAATAACCTCTAGATAGCACGCAGTTACCATCAGTTCAGTCATGGATCAAGTTACGTCGGGTTCTGATTGAGACCAGACACCATCCAAGACTGGGGTGTCTTGCTTACACCAAGCTCCTGGGCAAAATAAACATCAAGGTCTTAACATTATACCGGAAACATGACGATCGAACTGCACCCATTGGCTTATCGATTTCCAGTTGGCAGAATCAATGCAAGGCCAAGTGATGTTGATGAGTCTCGAAATCCCGTGTCAACATGCGGCGAAGAAATCAACCTGGATCAGCCTGGCTTAGACTAAGTACTAAAAGTAAACTATTAGCAGAAGTCCGGTACCTCGACGTCTGTTCTTTGGGCCGTAGATATTCTCAGCCGGCAACCCAATACCTACAGGAATACCTGAGGGTCCTATTGACTCTGAGGAGGATAAACCAACAACAACGTCGGAAGGATAATCATGTTTTCACATCGCAGTTTCAGCCGCACTCTATGGAGAGTGGACTGTTGCCTTTATGGTATTGTTCCGCTGCTGTAGAGCGTGGTGTGTCTCCGATGAGTATTCTATCCAGACGCAACCCACCCCAGGGAATATACTACTTGACTATTAGGTATTTCCTTCTACATCTGAGAACTGACGCAGTTTATGCAGTTTCTTTAGGGTAGGTTCACATGGATTGACGGCCGACATTCACAGCACTTCCCCCTTTCGGTCTGTCCTTGGTGTGGTTGATAGTGGGAACAGGTCCAAGCTGGTAGAGTATATCACTAGGTGTAGCTAGTTAGTACTTGTTTTTTCTTGTATAGCGTCGTAGTCTTTGATCTTGACCCTTACTCCGGATCCTATGCAGTGCTGTTTCTCTATTAAGGTACCGACAACAGTCAAGTCACAGTTTATAGGTTCATGGGCGAGATCAATATGTGTTGAGCCTAGTTTCCGTATAGATATCTTTTCTTGTTCGATCCGTTTGTCGTGGATCTTCTGGGCTCCATCAGCGCTCGTCTGAGAGCGACAGTCTAGGCATATATATGTACCTAGTATGGGACTCTCTCTACTACGTCGTTAAGAAGTGGAGGTGACAATGGTGCCTTTAATGAAAATCACATAGACTTTTACTACAAGTCCCTCGGATTGTCTTTATTTCTATATGACAACGTCTTCTCCTGAGCTTTCTCGTGAGTGTGACTGCAGTTTATTGCTAACAGTCGTCACCAACTCCAGCAAACGATATACCACTCATCCATAAAAAGCCGGCGGATTCCTTGTTGCTCTATCGGAAGAATTATACTACTATTTCAATCATTTGCGTGGGCTCTATCGGCTATTCGTCCGTCTTCTCTTGGAAGTAGAAGGCTGTGTCGGTTTCGCGTCCATCAGCACATGCGTATATAAAAGCGCGCATGGATGTGATCACTCTAGAGCAAGCATGGGAGTCCCGTGTAGTAGCCAGCCAGTGGTACAACCGCAATGCCCCAAAGTTGAGGATGCTAATAGGAGACCCTTTACATTGCCTGACTATTCTACATATCGCCCTTTGTGCCCTTGACGGTTGAAAGGCATGCCATTTAGACCCGTATCGTCAGTCTAGATTCGTTTCCCTCTGGTCTCATGCCCCTAAGGACCCCCTTTTCCATCATACCTGCTTCTCTAGGGGTAGATAGCTACTACTTCGAGAAGCGACGGTACGCGCTGCTGCAGACGTCGTCGGGATGCCACCAGCCGCCCTTGTGGTACACATGCAACGTGATGACCATCTTCCCGATAATTGTACGACGGTGACATTATGGCTAGCTCTTCGTGGTGTCGTTTCGTCACGTCGCTTTCTGCACGTTTCCAACTATGAGTGTCGTGATAGGTTGTTGCTGAGCTGCTACTTTCCGAGTCTCGTTCGTTGCACTTGGCAACGGCAGCCTGTCAGTTCCATATGCCAGCTACATGCCATCTTTTAATAAAGAGTCAAAGTTTCAAGGTCTCCTATGCTCACTTGACACCTCTATCTGATGTGGGTGCAATGTTCGCAGGCATTGCCTCAGACAGGCTTGGCAGGGAAGGAGGCGTTGAATGTCTTGAACCCACGCTCCTTATCAGTGTATGGCACTGGCTTGACCACGGGAGATGTCTCGGTGGCTCTGCACCGGGGAACCATGTTGTACGATGGTAAGGTTTGATTGCCCGCGCAACTGGCAACCAACTGCATATGTTGAGGGTGATGGAATCCAATGTGATGGCTCATGCTCGTGCTACAGCAACACGAAAATCCCACACTACAACTACTACCTAGACATCGACCTCAGAACCCCCAACAGCAATCCCATTCTCAATACCTTCAACGGCGCCGCAATGAAGATTCTACGTCAATTACAAGGGCAAGTTGCTCCACACCTAGATGAAGCGCCGAGACAATATCAGCTACCCTACACCAGAATTTGGACAAAAACATCAGATCATGTTGATTTGCAACCTGAAAACGCCAGTGACATCAGAGGCCCAAGAGCCGACAAGCAGTGGTGCCCAAGCTGTCGATCCCCGCACACCTCATTAAACAAACCATTCCCCTGTGCTGCAGCATGTCGATAGTCGGTGCAGCAGAGACATGCGAACCGGGGGCAAAGACCACATCAGCAACGGAAACAAACCTACCCGTTCTCGGTGTCCCTAATGATAGGATCGCGGAGCAGCCCAAACATGCAAGATTCTGGAAATCCCATGGTAGGCCCGCCAATCGCGTCAAAGATGTCTTCTGGGATGTCAATTTTAGCACCAGCACCGTGAGCCTTAGGAAGCAGCAAAATGTCAGTGGCCGCCGCTGGATGGACCATTCTTGACGTAGCATCGACCAGGGCCATTTGATTACCAGGCTAGCCAGGGACATGGTATTCTCGGCCGCCGTTCAGCCTTGTGCCTTGAAATCGGTAGAGTTAGATGAGGAGGCCGAAAGATAGACCAGAAACCGGAGTAAAGCTCCCGGGCAGCTATACACCCCGAGTAGATCGAGAACTCCAAACAATGTTTATGTATGTATGTAATGTCCATGCCGTTGTCAGGGAATAGGGAGATGACATGATCAGCCACTAGACTGGGATGCAGCAATGGCATATCGCAGCCTATCAGAACCAATGTTCTTCATGTGTTCCTCACATTGGGCGACTGCCTGTTGCGCAGCAGCAATGCCATGGTGCGTACCCTGCATTTCGGGATCTTGACATTTGCAAGGGCTGGATTTTTCTTCTTCTTTGAGGTATCCACCATTGACCCTCAGTGACATTTCGAGGACCCCTGGGATGATAACGGGGATCGATCGGGCTCCAGCATCACCTTGCCTGGTTTCGGTAGCTGTGGTGAAGAAGTCTCCAATAAACCCATCTGTAAGCTGCAGATAGATTTGAGTTGTGATGACCAACGACATATGACCCATGCGGGGACGAGGACACGGGTCCGGACTGGGGCCTCGCAACGCCATATTTTTAGACCTTGCGTGAGAAGCGAGACTGAGTTGATAGTAACAACGCTCAAATGCCGGCAATAAGGGAGAGCGTTCATTCCTCCCAAGACGGTTAAGGCCGGTCAAGGGTGAACCTGGAAATAGGGGATAGTACTCTGTACATCGATTCTGGCAGCACAGGCTTGCACGGTCAACATCTTCAACGGCGCGCCAATTCTGCAGCTTGTTGGCCAGATGCCTGGTGCAGTTGATAGTGGGTGCTCATAAGCCAACTTTGCTGGGAAACAACGGCAGATCGTCGATGAAGTTCGATGAGGACGACTTCACTGGCGGGTCGAAGACGGATCAAGCAAGCGCTAACTCAGCTAGCTCGAACGGCTTATCCCGGGGCATGGAGCGGTGACCTCTTTTAGGCTCAGCGTCGAGCCTCTCTGGAAGTTGAAGAGAGGAGCGGCTTCGTGGCGCACGTTGCAACGCCCACGCTCGGTCTTAACCCTTGCCTGGGAACTAGACTCGTCCCATCTCCGTCTTGCAGTCAGGCCACAGACCCGACAAAGACAGGCCCCGTTCGACATTACGTCACCGAAGAACTGTGACATGGACACTCGCGCCGGAGCTTCCGGGGCGTTTGTGCTACGGCCGGCGGGCTTTGGTTTACGCCGAACGAGAGTGGAAAACGCCTGTGAATGTCAGATTGTGAGACGAAGTCTTGCGCACATGGCGGCACGATAGTAAATGAGGAAAAAGAAACAACTGCCCACTTCGTCCCAACACGCGAAAATAGTACATAACCTTGGAGACGTGCAAGTGGGCGTAGGAATGTGGGTAAATGCTGCAAGGTACAACGTAAGAGAGCATGGTAAGGGTTCTAGGATCCCCGATCGATCTGCTTTCTGTTGCGAATGATTGACTAACCTGAGTCCCACCGACTCAACAGCAGTCTTGAAGCGATGAGAAGACCGATGAGACCTCTAGTCTTTCAGGGGACGGGATGGCAGGACTTGGCGCTGCGGGACGGCCGGTTTACCCCTGACAACCCTGGCCGAGGCGGCGGGGAATCCGCGTATCAACAACGCGTGCCAACGAATCGGAATCGCTGGAAGGCGCCCTTTTTTCACCTAGAAAAAAGGAGCGTTCGGTCGTCTTTTGGTGTGAAAAGACCAAGCGTGCAACTTTAATGAGAATGCGTGGGCGTTCTCTGGAGGCGTTTCTTGCTCCATGTGGGAACGGCCTTCGGACTTTCCATCATATCCACGAGCTGGTTCGACAAAGGCGTAGAGCCGAGGAACCCTAGTCAAGATGCCTGAAGGTTCAAGGGGAGATCAACAGAGCGGTGACTCCCAGCCAGGACTGGAGAAACGCCAGTCTATTGTTGGAACCGCTGACAAACCACTGAGACCTCAACCGGGCCTAGGGTCTAATTCTTGATGACAGCTGTGAGAAATCACGGCTATCAAGGAGATCTGGTGGTTCTCCATCTCCACGGCCGTGCACCTGTGGTTGGGTGACGTTGGTTAACAGAGCATGTTTCCTGCCAAGACTGAAACGTGGTGACCTGATGGAAGCCGTAAGCATCGAGCCAGCGCGCTGCTTTTCTGCATTATGTTACATGAGACATTGTGCCATGAATAGGTCTGTGATGCCATGTGATAGACGAGACCCTGCACAGCACACAGCGAGCCTCCAGGTTTCGACACGAGTTTGTTTCCATCTCAATAACTGAGAAGGGTGTGGGCCGGCTCATCATACCCACAGCTGGGATGGCTCTCAAGGAAATCGAAGTTCTTGACTATGGGGGAAGTGAGATGGGAATTGCTTCGCCGGCACATGGGCTAGAACATTTCTATCAAACCACCGACCTGGTCAAGGAATGTTAGTTGAAACACGTTGTTGAAAACCGCCTCAAGGTCTGTGGGTGACGTGCATTGATCGTCGAATCGCATGCCGGGCAACTTGGCTTGGACCAACTTGTTTCGGACCTCAACACCAAGCACATGCATTTTCACATTGATGATAGTATTGAGTATGGCTTCAGCGAGCTGGCGAGGAGCACTGGTGCCAGCTTGAGACCTGGTCCAACTAGCCTCCTTTTCTGCATTGTGGTACGCGTCTTGCGAGGCGCAGACCTGCACGGACAAGCAGAGCCCTGACAGGAGACTGCGGGAAACATTTATTTCCCGGTCGGAAGAGGGTCCGCGTCGCGTACGGAAGATGGAGAATCCTTCCGTCTATCCACTGTGCCACTCGTCCGCACTGGTTCTGGTGCTCTGTGTGAGGCAAGCCGGTGCCGGATAGTGGGTTGCTGTCCTGTGTTCTGTGCCATGCTCCACGACACGCGCAAAGTTGGTACTTTACACGAGGAAATGGCCGCCACAATTGCTCTGTTGGGAGCTTGGGCCCTCTTGACAGGGTTGCAGTGCATCTCAGGGCGGGTGGGATTTCTTTCCTGAAGGTGGTTGTTCTGACTTTGGAGGAGGGGAAGGTAATGTCTGGATACGACGCTCTAATCGCCAGGGTGCCCGAATTATGACGAAGGTCGAGCCATGGCATGCAGATGACTGACTTGACTGAGAAAGTCTTGCCTCATTATGACTGGCGACTCGGAGGCTCCAATTGCTGTGAAACATGGTAGGCTTTGTTGGCTGGCCAGTGGATATTTGTTTTTTCTCTGCTCCATGCGCGTCTGGCATACAATGTCGCCCAAGAGCCAGAATTGCAATATATGTTGGCCAATCCACATATAGAGCGTGGACGAGATCGGGGCCGGAGGATTCAACGGGGTTCGGTGCCTGGTCTGTATGCTGGCCGGGGTCAGCTAACTTGATCAGGTACTTATCCTAGTGCCTAACGCGGTCCAGCGTCAGCGCAGTCCCTGTGCCGTACTCGCAGAGGAGGGACAGGTAGGGGTCAAGATACGGATAGGGATGTGGTGGACAGCGGATGAAGATGGAGATGCAGACGGCAAATGTGGATGTCGTCGGGCGCTCTGGATGGAGGGCAATCAGTTAGGGTCTCGTTTAACTCGTTGGCAACCTCTCGCTTCTGGGGTTTGCTTCGTATTCATTTGCATGTGCCAAAGGCCCTTCGTTTCTCCCTTTGTTGGCCAAAACCTCTCCCTCCCTCGCTTGTCCTTCTCGCTGCAATCAGCACTCGTTTGTTGTCCACTTTGCTTGTCTCAACAACGGTCACTCGCTGCTGCCCTCACCGAAGTCGCCATTACCGAAGACTTCCCTCTCTCGTTTCTAATACTTCTGATCGGGCGTTATTGGGGCAGCCGTCGAGAAAAGAGAAAGAAAAACAAAGGACGGAAGAAGAAAAAAATAGTACGAGGCAGAGACCCTCTCGAAGACGAAACGTCAAACAAGCCACCCGGATTGTTTAAGGAAAGAAACAAGATCGAAGGACGAAGGAACGATCGATCCAACGACTAACGACCACGCCAACATCTGCAACAACCAAGGCTGTAATATTCACCGACTTCCAGGCCCTCCTGACAATTTCGATACTCGATCAGCGCTTCTCTCGACGAACGAAATTGGCCGAAGGATTTTTGACTGGGCATACAGAACTTGGAGAAGTGTGTTTGGAATTTATTGTCGCTGCTGCTTAGGCTGTTTGGACAGCAAGGAACCGACGCTTCTTCCACCTCAAGACGACCTCAGCTCCATTGCCATTTCCACGGCAGTTGACCTGATCCCATCGCGCGCGTGCCTCCTCGTGGCATTATTCATCCTCCAACTTCCGGCCGCTCCGCTCCGCACCCGATCCTCGTTAGCTCCAGCTCCGAAACCTCGAAACAAAGGCTCCCCGACCACAGCACTCGTCAGCATTCGTCACTGTTACCACCCCACTGGCTCATTACTGGGGTTCGGAATAATTATATCGAAGGAAACACAAGGAGGAATCAAGGAACAAGTGGGTGAGTGAAATGAGAGACGAAAAACTCTGTTTTCTTTGCCCGTTGCACAGCACACTGTCTCATGGCCAGAGCATCTCTACCTGTGCCTGACTATTCAGCATCCGCCTGTCAACCTATTCTACACAATCTTTTCCTTGGCTTGATCTCCCTTGAAAACCCACCCCCTCCACCAATTTCCCTATCTCAATCCCCCATCCTCGCATTGGCATTTTTCTTTCTTTGGACTCGGGAAGTACGGGGAT
>JAADYS010001660.1:0-29058 GCA_012931995.1 Fusarium albosuccineum | reverse complement strand
CGCACGCGTTGACCGGATTGAGACAAGTGCGATAGATCTACCTACCCTATACCTGGTCATAGACATTAGCCACTTACCCTATAGTTAGCTTAGCACGTCTCTTTACGCCTGAATGGCGGTTGGCGGGAAGAAATTGCCCGTGGGACGAAAAATATAACACACACACACACACTCCACCACCAACAAAGCTGTGTGATATGTCCGATGTACCCTACCATAGGGTCTAGCATGCTGGTGAATGAATAAGAAATGCAAGAGCACATATTAGGTTCGAGGTACTGTAGAACAACGATACGTACTTTGTAAACGTGGTGATTCAGGTATGTAGTGAGGTTTTGTCGTACTGCAAGTTACTCCGTATCGCCTCACAACATTTATGAAAGCCGGGGCTCACTTCGCTGCCTGTTCTAGCCTCCATGGGTTAGTACGCCGACGAAGTGGTTCCCCTGAGCATTACATAATCACATTTGAGTCGCCAGCCGTCCTAGTATCAGACTAAACAGGTTAAAGCGTGCATTGAAGCGAGAAACCAAGGTCCACCATCTTTCGTGGTTATCGTGAGCTATCTCCTAGAGTGCGCGAAGGCTCCAGTAGGTCAATTGCTCCACTATTATACCCCTAACAAAAGAAGCAATATAACGCCCGACGGATAATCTCCCGTGTTATACTTTAATAAGTAGAGAACTTGCCACCTAGGCGAAAATTAGTGCTAGAAGAGGTACTACTAAGAACCCGGCTACTAATTAGGCCGAATCCTTACGAGTGACCGCACTAGAGCCTTCGCGCACTCTAGGAGATACGGACTATGGCTGTTGATCAATTCCACGGTCATGGCCATCATCCGGACTTGGGACGAAATGGTCCACGTCAGGCATCATGAGAGGAATGACGCGTCCACAATCGGTTGTTTCTCGTGTCGGCTGGCGTACAACGAGCACCGTGATCTGCGTTGCTGCTCGAGATTGTTATCGTATGCGTCACTGGCGACACCAATCATGCCAATCGGCTCGTCAATCAAACCCCATCAGTTCATCTCGCCTCGTCATCTGAAAACTGACGGTCGAAATCTGCCGTATCACGCTATATTTACCAATTAGCCTATTCCGGTCAAGCCACGTCGCGTTGGAATGTTTCAGACACGCCAATCGCAACTCCACCCTGGACCTTTTAATCTCCCCGTATCTCCACAGCCCCTTGGGCTCATTTCTCCACAACTCCTTAGACTCTTGCCGTCATCCTGTAAACTTGGACGCTTTGTCAACTTTGAGGTTCCATCACAGGATGGCAGCCGTCGCCATGCCTCACCAGCACCCACGCCGCAGCTCCATCTCGTCGGTCGACCAGCTCTTCGAGTTGGTCGACGGCCTCGACGAGGCTCAGATTCACTCCCTGCTTGAAGATTTCAACAACACGGTACCAAGCAACGTCCAGGTTTCCCATGGAGTCGAGCTCTTTGAGCGCCCCAACACCAAGTCGAAACCGACTCCCGGTCGCACATCTTCGATTCGACGATCCGCATTCAAGCTTCCACGATTATTTACTCGGGCGCCGAGCAAGCGACAGTCTTCGGCACCAGACTTGCGATCGCGACCCAAGACCGCAGTACCATCCGGTCCAAAACACTATAGGAGGATAAGTCGGCCTGTACTGCCGACGCTCTCCAGCGGCCCCGACCTCGACGCGCTATTATCAGCATATCTTGCGCCTGTCCCGCCGCCATCCACATCAAAAACCTCGTCTCCGTCTACGAAATCGATATCCACCAGCTCCACCATGAGCTTCGAGGCAGAGGATGCCGACATGGATTCGCTGGCACCCCTGGTGTTTGGCAGACCCCAGAGACGACCAAGCGCGATGGGTGACATATTCGAGGTGCTGGAGTTTTAATCAGGGGGGCTTCAACATGAAGCAAAGGTTGCTCAAACCTACTGTTGCCACGACGGCATTGACGCTACTCGCCTGATACGCTGCCGGCGGTGTTCACGGAGAGTGGCGTAATTCTTAAACTACCTAGACCGAGCGGTCATTTACCAGAAGCATATTGGTGTTCCGGCTTCTTCTTACCTATCTTCTATGTCGCTCAAGATTCTAACCATGGTATAGAATCACCTGCATTGCTGGAGAAGGAGACCTCTGATAGTTATATAGAACGTTTCTCGCGAAAAGATTAGGCTGTAAAATAGCTGCCTCTTGTAAGTCGGAAGGAAGAATACAAAATTGAGGTGGTCTCCTACACACTGCCTGACCATGTAGAAAAGCCTTGGCTGCCCAAGACTCTTGCCTTCCTACCTGCTACTGAGTGACGAGCGACTCGTTGTCTGCCCTGTCTTGATTGAATGCGAACTATTGGTCTTTCGCCTCTCCCATTCCATTGCTGGCTATGTAAGCATGAACTTTTTGAAGAAACAAGTCGCGTGATGAAGTGCGGCAATTCCGACAAGAACACTGCCTCTTCTGGCTGTGCTTATCTTGACGCTCCTGAGGTACCTTGGTCTCACACTCTAGACCCATGTCTTGGCTTGCAGCTAATGCACGCGCAGGCAAAGCCTCTAGCCATCAGCTCGCCTGGTTTACCCGCTGCTGCTCTCGACGCGACGCCTTGTCACGCCACCCGAGCGTCAAAGCAAAAGGGATGCAACAGGAGCCCACCAAGAAGACAGTAAAAGGTATTCAGGAGTTCGCTAGAAACTAATACAGGATTATTAATTAATCAAGACTAAGAACAACTCAAAAAGCCTTGTCTGGTCCAGTCCAACCCACACCGATATGAAACCCAATACTTCCTCCCCACCACAAAGTCGCCTCTCAGCATCCGCCACTCATCCGCCGCTGACCTCCCTGCCTTGATATCTTCAGAGACGCCATCCTCCTCGCCATTCCACTCTCGCCATGTCTGCTTCTCGCTCGGGCCTCCCTCTTCGTCATCGTCGGCGTCCTTTTCCACAGGCTTGTTGATACCTGCTACTTTCCACCGTAACACCACCGGAGGGCTGATCACTGCACCCTTCTCTCCAACTGGCCTCTTGAAATCTTCTGTGCTAAGAACTTGGCCAGGCCCACAGAGCGGCGTAGTCTGGGGATTCTCACACGTCGTCATAGATGTGTCTAGGACGAGATACAAGTAGCTATCTTCCTCACCAGTGTTACCGTTGCAATACATCAGATGCGAGTTGCGAGAGATAGCTGACGCCGGGAAGAAAATCGGGCTGCTAAGTGTCGATACCGCAGCTGACAGCGGCAGGGGCGCTCCCTGGTCCCCTGAAACTGCGAGAGAAATCTTGACAATCTTTGGATTGTACGTCAGTGGTGGAAGAGCCACGACCACGCTCTCAGGGGTCCAGCACGTCAAGACAAAGGGTTCCGGTAATTCCAAAAGAATTTCAGCAGAGCGGTAACCAAAATCTGCAGAGGGACCATTGCTGTGTGCCTGGAAGCTGTACGTGGAAGGGCTGTGGTGGGTGAACTTGTAGGTAGACATAGTGACGCGACATTCTGTATGGAAGCCCACTGAACCGAACGTGATGGACAAGAGATGGAGGTAGTTGCCGCATGGTGAGAATTGAAGTTCTAAAGATGCATCAGCTTCAGTTATTTCGCCAACACTGGGACAATATTGCTAATTTGCTCTTTCTTACCACGCGAACTTGCTGCTACTTTTGAGGCCTCCATGTCTCCCTGTTCGATAACCTCTACCGAAGTACTGGAGCCCGTCATGTCGTTGATGATATCGACTTGCCCTGACTTATAAGACAGCGCCACTATGGGAAGCGTGGGATGGCGAGCGCCAGTCAACTTCGACCACAGAGAGTGGTTCGTCCTGATTGATCGCCATGCCGGAACTCCAAAATCACTAACCACAATCAGGCAATCTTGATGTGGCTCGTGTGATGATTGGTCTAGATCACCGTGGAGGTCTGAGATTTCCGTTTCATCTGAAGAGTCTCTTGTTGTCTCGTCTGAGCCGGAACACGAATTTGACTCAGAGTCAGAGTCAGAGTCAGAGTCAAAGTCGGAGTCAGAGTCGGAGTCTGAATCCGTGTCTGAATCGGAGTCACTGCTTGCTTGTGGATCTGAAACCCTGGTACCATTCAGATCTGAGTCGTTGTCTGGATGCTTCTGTGGAACCCAACGAAGATGGAATAGTCGAGTGGTTGGGTCTGTGTCGCCGCGACCTGGTTCCGTCACGAGGGTGAGCTGAACTCGCCTCCAAAAGCCGCCTTCCTGTTCGTCCAAACCCAATTCACTCTTTAATGCCTTTGGAGCTGTATAATCCAAGCTCTGGCTCTGGAATTCTCGACGCAGGTTCAAGTTCTGAGGATTAACTTTCCAGGCCTGGATCAAGTCTTCTCCAAGTTCGTTACCTCGGACAAGCGTATTTACCCATCCATCTTTCAGGGTCTCGGATGAAAGGTGGTGTTCACTCTCCGACAAGACCTTGGGTTTTGGGAAAACGGCCACTTTGTATACCCGAACCTGGCGATCTGGCTTTTCACCCTCCTCGCGAATGATGCGAAGCTGCAATGTCTTGCCTCCTTTGCTCTTGTTAGCGGGGAAGCACGAGTCCACCAACAGAAGCCCGGGCATCTGGCCAAGAACCTTTGAGCTATACTTGACCCGGACTTTGGGATGTTTCCCTGGGGCGGTCAAGTGACACCCCGGCTGAAACAGGGTCAGTGGTACAGCTTTGTCCAGATGATCGGGGTTCTTGGTCAGAAGCTCGCCCCAGTCCTGAACAAAGGCACACAAGGAGCGGTCCAATGACGCAGTAGACGTGGAGGAGCATGTTACCATCCATTGTGGTAAGGGCACGGCAAATAGGCCCGAGGAGTTAGTCATTCTTCCCATTGTTGGTGAGTAAGCTGAAGTTCCACTCTTCTTATTATACCGGGCGAAGAGATGACGGGCCACATGGCTCTGCACATAGACGCAGGTCCAGTAGGCTGGACTTGTGAGAAATTCTTCGACAGCTCTAATCACTTGCGGAGATGGATGTTTGGTGTTCCACAAGTGCATGTGCCAAAATGTGGCGGCGTATCGGAGAAAAGCATGATCCGTCGATACCGATGTTTTGCTGACCAAAGCTTTGAGATCAAGCGGCTTCGTGTATCGCTCGTAGTTGAGATACGTCAGACATGCCCTTCCCAACTCTACTCCGGCCTCGTTTTGATCAACCAAGAAGTCACCCAAACGCTTGTCGATGTCCTTGTCTGAGGTTTGCACAAAAAAGTCTCTGACTGACTTGTGATAGAACTTGACAACCTGGAAACTTTTGGTGCTTTCCGTCGCAATCAAGGGATTGCAAACGTCTTCTACCATCGAATATCCACCCATTGGACCCCTCGTGGGTGAATGGTCCTTGGCATTGGGATCGATAGCCAGAGCGTCGAGAAGCTCATCCACGCTCAAGGGCTTCTCCGCGGCAATGAGAAGTCGAAAAACTCGTCTAAAAGATGTTGGTCGTCATTAAATCCGTCATTATGTGCATGAGGTACGTTTCTTGCGAAAGCTCCCTCAAAACATGGGTTAATGAAGACCTAGGCTTGGACTTTCCTTGCAAGTTTCTGCTGGTGTTGGCTGTGCCCTGCAATTCTCTCCAGAGCTTTGACGTAGCAACTATTCAGACCTCTGTGAAACCCCCGCAGAGCTTCTGAAATCTCTTGCCTTGTAGTATAGCCTCTACCCTTGACGATCTCACAACGTAGCCGGGCGTAAAGAAAGTTTTGTTCATCCAGGTCGATCCAGTCGGTGTCAGGCCGCAAGGAAATGTCCTGTGCCTTAAGGTACGTGTGAATGTCCTTGGAGACGGCTGCAAAATCTGGCCTAATCTCCTGTGCCCCGATCTGAGACATGGTGTGCCTCATTGAACTGATGTCACAACTCGAAAAGAACCATTTGGCTGTCCCATTGGTTCGTGACTGTAAGAGGTCCTCCAGAGTCCTAAAGAAGTCGGCTTCTTCTCCCATGCATTCATCAAGTCCATCTAGAACAATGAAAACCTGAGGGGACTGGTCTAGCAATGTGTGCAGCACCTTTTTTATCGTATCGCAGTCAGTGTTGTCCAGGCTGTACTTGAGTTGTTGCACCGCTTGAGCATACTCCTGTTTTAAAGCGTCTGGAGTAAACTTGAGTTGACCGAGTAGCTGGAGGGCCAAGGATCGGAAACCCCCAAACCCGTGTTGCTTCGAAGTTTCACTGAAGGAGTAGAAGAAGTACGCCACTTCCGAGCCGGGCAACGTCTGCAAGTGGTCAATGACAGCTGATGCCATGATGCTTTTGCCAGTGCCAGGCGGCGCGTTGTACCAAAGAACAGAGTTATGCTTGGTGTCCCTCCAAACCCTGAATTTGTCGTCCTCAAACATCCATGTGCAAGTGTTCTGGGTGCGGCGCTGCCTCTTCGCCCGGAGGTCGACTTCCTGGTCGGACAGGTTACTACCGTCTTTGCTGCCGCGAATCCATTCTGCAATCTCCCGCCTGAGTTGCTTTTGCTGCAAGCTGAGTTCCTGAGCTGCTCTTCTGGCCGCCAAAAGATGCTGAACCTTGATGGAGTCTTGGCGGATCTTGCCCCGAAAGGCCTCGATTATTGGTTTCAGTGATTTCAGCAACGATGAAACTGCTATTCTCTTGTAGCTTCTTGATAAGATGCCGACCGAAAGGCACCAAAACTCGAGAATGTGTGCATATGCCTGCTTAATAGCCTGTGAGATATCCGCAGAGTCTTGCTGTGCGGATGCAATCAGCTCGTAGCATTTTAGGTCTGGAGCGATCTCTTCAAGTGCATCGAATACTTCGCTCAGAACCCCTTGGACTCTTACAGCGCACTCCAACACAATCCGGACTCCAGAGAAGGCGATTGCCACGCCAAATGGAGCTGTTTGAAGAGAACCTTCCACAATCTGGCAAGCAATTGTTCTGCTTGATGAAGCAGACGTCTTTCTGGAAGCCCGTGACACTTCGAGCGATGGGACGCGCAACGCTCTCGTGGCCGTCTTCCTCAAGGAGCTGGAATACTTCTCAGGTATTGTCTTCTTGACAACCAACCGGCTCGCTAGCTTTGATGCTGCAATGAAATCCCGCATCCATCTCTCGCTTCGCTTCTCTCCGCCGCACATCGACACACGCCGCAGAATCTGGCGTCAGAACCTTGAGGCCGTGCCTCGGGACGAGACCGCGATTGGCGATGCAGAGGCAGCCGATGAAGCAGCCGACTTCCTAGTGCAGTTCAACCTAAACGGCAGAGAGATATCCAACGCGCTTAATACCGCAAAGTCTATTGCTAGGTTTGAGGGGGCCAAATTGGATGTGGCACATATTGAGAGGGTTCTCAAGATTAGTCGAACGTTTGATGAACATCTCAAGCTGGAGTCGAGACGCCTGGCCAGAGCGAGTCATCCAGGAGGAGACCGAGCGTCAAGTTTCAAGCTGCTGAAGCGGGACTCTATTCTTTCGCAGTATGGGGAAGAGGATGAATAAATTATGAGCGGTGCATCATGGTAGCAGGATATCAATAATTAATAGGTAACGCCGCCAACGACCTGGGCGAAGAAACACCGACAAGCAGGCTACGCAGGCTACCCAGTTGAGGGGAGAAAACACGGGGATTATTAGGCAAATACTTACCTATGCCATAGTAGGCCAATCTTATACTTTTTCTATCAATAATTAATAGTACTGTGTTGCATGGCATTGGACCGATTCAAAATGCCATTTTGTGTATTTTAAACTGGGTTCTTTTGCGGATATGTTACTCTCTCATAACTAAGGGTGTAGGGAGAGACAAACTAACAATTAATAGCCATGGATCTGAATTCTTTTATGACGATATTTTATAGCCCTTTACCCAAGGACGGCTATTTATTCGAGAGTTAATATGTATCTTCCCCATGAGAAACACGCAAAATACCATGCCTGGCCTCTCCACCAAGACCAGCATCTGGGGCTTGCAGATAGAATTCAATAAAGATTGATTGACAATAAAAAGCCCAAGAACTATTTCACGGAAGTGAGGATTATCAAGATGCTCGCCAGAACTGGAATATCCACATCAAAACATCCTTCAACCTTCTTAATCGCCTATACTAAAAGACGTGAATGTTTATTTCCGGTAATGCTGGGTAAAGTCATATTCGATACTCGACACTTTCTGTAAAATAATCAGTTGTCTAGACTTGAATAGAAAACGGGCATTATGGTTCAGGTGCTTTGTCGTGACTCACCAACAAGAACTTTTTCATCTCGTCCTCATCCTTTTGGAGATCTTTGAGGAGGCCGAAAAATCTGTCTGTCTCGAGAACAGTCCGAGGATCGGCCTTGGCAACTCGGTTCAAGTTCTTGATGGACCTGGGATCGATGTACTTTAGAAATATCTCCCTCCTTACTCGGGCATACGTGTCCAGGATTTCGTCGCCAGCCTGCCCATTACAGAAGCCGATAAAGCAGTCTGCGAGGCCCCCGACATCAAGCACCGCACTCATGCACCCATATCCTCCCATCGGATTGCAGACATGGGCCGCGTCGCCAGCGAGGAGAATGCGGCCGACTCTGAAACTTTCCGCACAGCGATTGTGGATGTTGTAGAGATTGGTGCCTTCAATTCGATACTGGCCCGGGTCCGGGTCACCTGGCAACATGGCTTTTAATTGCACTGGGCGACGGTTGAGGTATTCCTCGTCAGTCAGGCCGACAACGGGATCCCCATATGTGACCCTCCACAGGCCTTCGTTGCCGCGATGGGCAACGAGGCCCCAATGATCTGGGTCTATCATGTAGTTTCCTCCGTCCCAGCCGTGCTTTTCGAAACCGTCGTAGAAAACCTGTCAGCAGTCAGCAATTGATTAGCCCCAAGACGAGGCCTGGCCTATACATTCTGAACCACGAACTTGTAGGGAAGAGTTGTCCCCGGCCAGCTTCTTCCAAAGAGCGAGCGTCTAACGGCACTAGATGCCCCATCGCAGCCGACCACGAAGTCTGCGCTGATCGTCTTCCTTATCATCTGCCCTTCTTCCTTGGCCTCAACTGCGATCTGCGCTTTTGTTCCATCCTGTGTCACATCTACCACCTTGTGGTTGAACTTGACGTCAATCAGACCTGCACTTTTGGTGACGCAGTGACGATACATAATTTGGATAATCTCCCCCAGTGGGAGGATGGTCATGCGGTCCGCTTCGTCTTCGGTGAGAGACAGGTCAATTGAGATTAGCTTTTCGCCATCTGCCACACGCCTCCAGCAAATGGAAGGGAAGCTGGCAATACTGGCGTCGCGAATATCTTGCAAGATCCCGGCGCGCCGGAAGACTCGGGTGGCGGGCACACCGTACTGGGTGGCACGCAGACGGGTGTCCAGGTGAGGCCATGATTCTAGAACAACCGAAGGGATGTTTTTTTGGGCAAGGAGCAGCGCCAAGAGCAACCCTGACGGACCGGCACCAACGATGGCTATCTTCTGTAAAGCTCGTCGAGTCAGCGAGGGATGGATGTTAACAAGGGAAAAGTGTATACAGACCGTCTTTGGTTCTTCTGGCACAGAGGTACTCATCGTTTGAAATGGACGACAGGGTATTTGAACCGGTGAAAGGAAAATGATTCAAAGTTGATATGATGATGAGCTGAGCAACTTCAAAGTCAACATAGCGGCGAATTTATCCAGGGACTCTAGAGACGTTACTATAGTCTTGTCTGACACACATTTAATTGCCGTGGAAACCACCCGGCTTACCGATTAGCAGCGCTAAATAGAGGGTGGCTTACCCCCCGCCGCACATGATGGGGAAGTTTGGAGAACCGAATGCCGGCAATTTAAGTCGGGTGAAACACCTGCCTCTGTTTTAAGTGGTGTATGGACACCACGTGTGACTCTGAGCTAGGCCTACGACATCATGCTGATGTTATTATCAAGCCCATCGGCTATGAGTGTCGGGAAGCCTGTTGTGTTCGACTGGAAGTTTCGGATCACATGGGAGCAGGATACTGGCCCCCAAACACCGGCTTTCTCGGCGTGGCTTGAGGGCACTGCAGTCTGAGCCTTTTCTGGGCCCGTATTTTTGGAAAAGATCTAACACTCTAATGGATCAAGCAGTCTTTATCGTTACGGAGAGGCAGATAACCTTTCATACTGCATCTCGGTGTGATTCTCTGCTGCTACGTAGCATAGAAATTAACAGAAGCGGCAATAGTGTTGGCATTGGGTTATGATGCTATCACTCTGGTCCACCTCTGCAACTCGTAATGGTGTACGATGTATTAAACTTGTTTATGTATAGACTCACCGACCTCAGATTTAATGCCCGTCAGTGGGTCATGGCCCGCTCATGACCGTCCATTTGTTCTGGTCACTAACTGCATTGGAAAAAAGGCCAAGCAATTGTCGAGGCTAACGGCTGGACGACGGGATCCGACGCTACCTAATCCAATCCGAAACCTGGCACAGCTTAGTGCATAGTACTCACTGATGCAAACGGTGGCAATTGCCAGATTGACATTTGCTTTCCGGCCCGTGATGATGCCGACGGCTACTTCACTACCGCAGACAAGCTCTATCGGAAATATTACAAGCAAATCGAGGACAACTGCTTCCCGTCCAAGGCGGGCGGCAAAGCATCGGTGTGGATCGACCCCTTTGTGTGGCTCGAGGTCATCAACTATGCACCTCCCACAAAGAAGCATCGAGACGTGGTGCGAAATGTTAGCCTCGCCGAGCTTCACGGAGACCTCTCCAAGCGGGCTGATACCACGGTACGTAGATTGAGCCTTTCTTTCGCGATCCTTGATTCTGTCATGGCCCTCGTGGTTGGTGCGTGCTTGGAGCGAGTGGGCAATAACTAATTCCTTGCTAGTTCGACGTCATCGACCAGAAGCTCTCCATTGAGAATCCGGCAGTGAAATTAAAGATTGGAGGCCAACTCGACCACGGGAGCTAGTATACTATTAGCGAGAGTGACAAAGTATCGACCAGTGTCTCGGCCTCGTTCGGATACACATGCACTTTATTTTAAAACATTCACTTGAATACACTTTCAGTTGAAATAAAGAAACACGGGGATGTTTTAGCTGGGAGTAATTTACTATCATTAATGTATCTATTCCGCCTCAATACCACCAACATTATCTTCATCACTACCAGTATCTAGACATTGATGACCGGCAGCCCAAACAAACAGGCCGGGATTGCTTGCTCGTCACTGCTATCAACTGCCAGAAAGCCCTCAAAGTCAGCATCGCTAAATGTCTTGCCAGCGTTTTGACAATCGATGGCGTTGTTGGCGACGGTGTCAAAGTTGAGTCCGGTGCTAGCAATTGCTCCGGCAGCATCACGGGGATGCTCTCCAGTCGCCAGAGTCACGGCCGTTGTGCCGTCGCGATACTTGAATTGCATGCACTTGTCCCCCACGCGGGTGGATGGCTCCGAGATGCATTGGCCGAACTCGGGCTCTGGATCAAACACAAGAAGGTTCATGCTGATCTTGGTCCACATCTGCGCGAGGGCGAAGACCTTGAGGTTGCGTTCTATAGCCTTCTGGTAATCGTCTTGGGACGGCCGAGACCGCCAACGAGGTAGATGAGGTAGTATCGCGTCTTGGGTAGTGGTAATTCATGCTTAGATTGCGGCTGAGCTAGCGCTGACAGGAGACTACTGAGCCAGGTCGGCCGCCTTACTGTAATCCCTGTCACGACCTTCATGATTCGTCTTCGGGTTTGAGGCGGGTGGGAGATTCGGTCGGCCGCCATCCTAAGATTCCAATTGCTGACCTGCTAGCCTGTCTTACTGCTGTCCCGAAGTTCTGGTCTGATTGCCTGACTGCAGGCTGGTTAGGACATCCCTGAACATTTTATTCCAAGGGCCCAAACACTGGCTGAGCCCATGACCTTGAGCAAGAATCTCCGAAAAGTCATCCTCAATATCGCTGTCACGAGCGGTGAATAGTCACACCGAGAAACATGTTCTAGAGGTTAGAGGATGAGTGAGTGCATCATTACTTGCTTAATTGACTCATTTTGGGAGACAGGAGTAGTAATACTAGTGGTTTATATTTTGCGTCCATTTTATCTTTCTTACGTGTCTGTTCTCAACTCTAGCTCTGTACAAAAGAAAAGCGTGTGTGTTTGTGGGTGTCAACAAAGGGAAAGGTAGGCGTCGAGCCACATTACACAGCAAAGGACCTGGCCTTGGCTGTGGTTCGAGTGATATTTGGCGGAGGTTGCTCCCGATCTTGGGTGGTTTTCATTCTAGCGAATGTTTAGACAAATTGAAGCAAGAACACACAGCAAACCAGGGACACCAAGGACGGCAAGGCCAATAGGGGCATACCGAACGTGAGAAGGAGGACTCCGACCCAGAGCAGCACCGGGAAGTGCAACCAGAGCCTGAAGAAAAAGCGGAAGACGGGCGTCATGAGCCATAATAGGTACATGACGAAGAGAGTCGCAACGAGTTTGGCGAGCTCCTGACCAAAACAGTCCAGTTCGGTGCGGCAGTAAGACATCTTGAGTTTAGTGCTCGTTTGGTCTTGTTGAGATGAGAATTGTCAAAATCTTAGTCGGAGCAAGTTGAGGGGAGAAGTTCCAAAGCTGCTTTGGTGTGAGCAGATGCTAATGTGTGTTGCAATGGAATGCAAATAGATGTTGTTGGGGGTATTGGCTGTTTTATAAAATGCGCGAGAAGTTGAACCGAGTAGCTGTACTATGCACAATCTCCTCTGTTCTTGGGTTGTGATCTCCGTTCCGTGTAAAGTGACATACAAGAAACACACAAGGAACGAACCATGTTTTTAATTTGTGCTGTGTTCAGGTGCCTTTTCTCTGCGACTCAAGAAGATACACCACTGTTCTTTTTGCCCATCAACAGTCTCGGTGTGTCACAACAGACAAAGAAAAACATATGACTCTGTACAATTGCGCAAAGAGGAACATCATTGAACCAGAACCTTGGCATAATTTACATCTTCCACAATAATCTTTTCAATGTTAGGATCGCGAGTCATCTGTGCACAGTGCTGGTAGGTCCCCCCGGTATCGTGCTGTGGGCCGAGTAGTTTGCCGCGAGTGCTATCACCACTCAGTCGCAGACTTTAGTAACAATTCAGAACCGAATTTGCCTCATTTGCCATTGATATGTTTAGAAAAGGGTTTGTGGGCACCGTTGATGCGTTTTCTTGGAGATACTTTCATCTCTCAAGTCAGTCACGCGAGCAAAAGAATGCTACGCCAGTCGTAGATCGATAATTTTCTTCCGGGTCGAAATAAGTATGTAGAGTCAAGATAAATAATTCAATAATTCAATATACAAGATATTCAAGTCCTGTTTTACATTATTATGATTGGCCGGTGTAATACTATTTCAACTGTGTGCCAGTCCGCACGATGATGCTCTGGCCGCTCGCGCAGAAGACTTCAAACATATGTTACTGTGCCTTGAATAGCACCGTGTTTAAATAATCTTACTGGCATGTGAGATGATATGTGGTATCGGTCGGATCTGAATCGGCAATGCTCTTGGGCCGCCCACAATAACGACCCTCGCCTTAGGTTATCCTATGATCAAGTAGCATTTATTAACGAAGCACTTAGTCCTACGTGATTCGACATCAATTCGCAACACTTGAGGGGATATCCAAATACAGACGCGGACTTGTCGTATCGGTGCATACAACTACATCTTATACTCCAACCCTAATCTCCATCCACAATATACTCTCAACCATAAAAAAGCGCAACTCATTCTCTAGCTAGTTGTCCAGTCATACTATCGACCAGTAGCGAACCTGGATCTCTCATATCAGACGCCAAGATACGTTTTCACAAAATCCCCAACAGTACAATATCAGAAGGGTTTCTAATTCTAATTTTATCTCTTCTATAGAAAAAAGCGCATCTAAATACCATGTAACTCCAAGGACCAGCCTGCCCGTGCCGGGCTCCGGAATGAATCCCGATCGGGATGAAAGAAATCAGCAATCCCTAGGCCTGCTGAAGGATGTGATTGATCAATGCTCTAACTAATCGACGAAAGAGGGTATCTAGCTTACGTCTTCTCTCGTTGATGTCGAGCTGGAGCTGGAGCCGCCGTTTCTCGGCCTCGAACCAAAACTTCAGCAATTCGTTATGAAGCGGGGTCTCCTGGGCCATCAGCGGAGTAAAGAATGGCCCCCTTTGCTTTTCCCTTTCTTCCCAGTCCAACCATACTTGGCTAATACACCCAGAGGAGGAGAAGCGGCACTGGTGTAGCTTGGTTTGCAAGGCTTCGATCGAGCCACGAATGTCTGGCTCTCGCTCCTTGCACCAGCTGTACTCAAGGTCACCAACGCAGGCAATCAGAGACGCAATCTCCTTGTGGGCTTGCCCGCTGAGATTGAACGCGCCGCGCCATTTGTGGACCTTGAGCCACCAAGCTTGTAGATGCTCAACCAGATCTTCTTCGACGGCTGCACGGTCTGTGTCAAGTCGGCCCGAAGAATGGAAGTAGGTGATGTCCATTTTGATGGCATTGAGGTAGGGAAACTCGTCATCCAAGTCGGCTTGAACTCGGCCAGTAGCTTCTCTTACTATGGCCTCGTGGCTAGGGAGAAAAGCAGGATGGTCGGAGCCGAGCTCTTCAGCATGCTCGTGGACAAATGCCCACCTCAGAGCGATCCGTCTTCTAAGCCTCAGCAACATGTCGTTTTTCTGGTAAGGATTATCCAGGTCTAAGCCGGCTTCTACCGCCGCAACTTCTGATGCAAGACTGGAGTCGATACGATCCCAGTTGATGCTATCGGGCTGTGCTACAGCGCTTGATGTAGCTACTGCTGGAACACTTGTTCCAGAGGGTGGGAGAGACATGGCGTGAGAATGTCAAGAAGACACTTAAGTCCTGGCTGGTTGCTGGATGTTAGTGTCAATATGACAAAGGCTCAAGTTAACTTGTCTGAGCCGAGGTCGTGCTGACGGGGTTGAATTGCTTCGATTTCGGAAGAGAAATGGCCTTGATTTATACATTAGGATACTTGCCCTTACGCAAGACTTGTTCCTAGTTCAGTACTGTTCAAACTGCCATGTTCGGCCAGAGGAGTGAAGGGGGAGGGCTCTAGACGGAAGCACCACGAAGACATTGCCACTGTGCCAATGATAAAACCTCATAAGTGCAGGGAACAAGCCGTGCGTTTGGCAGAATAATAGAATAACAATAGAACAACCGGGAGTGGTATGTCCAACCGAATACAAAGCCATTGTTCTGGGTCTTTATCGCTGTCGCAGCGGAAATAACCCACAAAACTCTCTCGATAACATGGTTGACTAGTCTCTTTTTGGCCATCGCCGCCAGGGTGAGTGTGCCTCTAACTTCAGTGGCGTGAGTGGCGCCCATAACTAATCGTCCCAGGCGTGCGTCCCCAGCCCTCGCTCGTCGACCGTTTCGACCTGGACCAGCGAGACTGAGACAAGCTCAATCGCTACTCAAGTCTCGTCTACAACGGCGTCTTCTACGACTGAAGAGCTGACAACCCTGACTTCCACCATCGAGACCTCTTCCAGCACCGAGACTGCGGCCGAAGCCTCAACTTCCAGTACCGAGTCCACATCTACCACGGCAGAGTCCACGACCTCAACTGCCGTCGACACGCCGGTCCAAACTGTCGAATTTGTCGAGAATCGCGGCTTTGAAAGCGCGACCCTTGATCCCTGGAACGACAGAGGAGGCGCCGATGCGGGCTTATCCACGACCAACCAGCGCGAGGGGAGCCAGTGCTAGTACGGACTGCCCAGCCATCTCTACTTCTATCATGGATGCTAATAACTCCTGCAGCCGCATGTCAGGCCCCTACATCGCGCCCGCTTTCTCAGTCTGCCAGACAGTCGGAGTCGACCAGGGATACGAGTACACCTTTACGGCGTGGATCAAGCAGATATGCGAGGTCGAGCGCGACGGAGGCTTCTACACGTGTGACGGCGACGTCAACAAGGCTGAGCTGTACGTCGATTCCGTCTACAGCTCGGGACAGGTCTCGGTGCCCAGCGATGCCGAGTATCACGAGTTCACTGGCACTTTTCAGTACGTCGGCCCGAGCATCGACGCGACCGACCTCTGCATCCAGATCGCCGTTGGCGAGGGCGACCAGTATAACTTTTTTGCTGACAGCGTGTCGTTTGCCCGCGGCAAGTCGGTGCCCATTCCCGAAGACGAGTAGGCTTCTGGGTGAGATGCATGGAATTACAATGGATTGGACTTTGAGTGTGGAACGGAGTCGTCGCCAACCAAGAGTATTATGCGGGAAACATAGCCGCCACCAACGAGACTGGGTCGCCCGGAATCATGCAACTGTGACTCAGCCTCACGCGGATGGAGCTGCGGGTGATTTTCAACAGGCAGGGGTCCTCATGGGAAGCACCCTGTACCACAGCAAATCTAAACTCGTGACCATTGGGAAAGAGCCAAGACGTTTTGTTGGCTGAGGCTCTAATTGCTGTTATGATGCCTTGCTACAAGCCTTAGCCTAGTATACTCCAAATCGGTTACAATGGCCATGATATTGTCCTATTTTTCATTCTTGCCGGGTCTACTCACAATAATCTCTCAATGCCTGCGTTTGAAGTTGGGAGATGCTGACGGCCGGCAATATCGTCAAAGAAATAAATTGCTTCCAGAATAACTAGCGAGTGCCAGCCTGCCGGATCAATGACACCTAAGGCGTGTTCATGCATGATCTGGTCTACCCGAAGCGTTCAGGGCTGGTTCGCGTATAACCTAGACCGTCGCTTTGCAGCCGTGAGATGACCCAACTTGTCAATAAATCCCACCGTCAGCTTAGAAGGGCAGGCATCAGGTTCGGGTGTACCTGGGCCGTTTCCACTATCGTGCGCGCTCTAATGCGGGCGGAATGTGCCCTTTCAAGTACCAGCCAGATGCAATGTTGTCGAAATCCCATGCACGGGCGGGCAGATGACAGGCAGAGTCTTCAGCTCTTGTCTTGCTTGGCATTCCTCTCGCAGAATGGCATGATATCATGCGAGCAAGTCAAGTAGTCTCACACCGAGCGGGGTCAAGATCGACTCTGCAGTCCTAGACTAGTCTCTGGAATTATATGGAGATCGAGGTGGCCGACCGTTGGGATCGAGGACGACCAACGCTCAAGCCAGCCGCGTCGATTCCCCCTGGCGCGTGGCCAACCCAATTCGCCTGCCTCAGCCTTATTTGGCTAAATTACGGCTCCCGAATCCCCAGATTCTCGCATCCTTCGTGTCGGTCGGGCGATCCTTCGGGGGCTGATTGGTGCCCTCCACCCACACTCCATGTCAGGCAGTCAGATTCTCAAGCCTCTGATTCGACGCCGGGGCCAGGCTTGGAGCCATTGGCGAGGCAGACACCCTTGTAGCGTTGGATAATCATGACGTTGCTGCGGCTCCTTATAATCACCCGTCTCCCCCTTGATGGTATTCGCGACGTCTGACGGCCATGTTGCTTCGTCGACGTGTCACGCCATGGCGCCAACTCAGCTCAGCCCGGACATGACCACGCGCGAGGAGGCCATTGTCGAGGCCTGGGGTCAGGGCCTCAACGTCGGTGCCATCGTGATACTCGTCCTCCTGGTCCTGTGCAATTACCGCCGGAAAGCTCTGCTGCACAAGCTGATTCTGGGTGAAGTATGACCCCCTGGAGCCCATGCAAGAACCCAATTAACAACTGAATGATAGCTGGTCCTTGCCCTCGGCCATGGCTTCTTCACCTTCTTTGAAGAGCCCGCATACGGATGGTACTGTGCTGGAGGGGATTTGAGAGTCCAACACAATCGGCTAACTTTTCCAAGGATAGTCAGCAGCACCGCGACTCTGCTATACATCTCGTACTTTATCCACAATGTCATCGCGTGGCTCAAGATCCGTCCCTTCCTCCCCAAATGGGGCGCGAGAGCCTTCATCATATCGCTGCTCGTCGTGCAGCCCTACTGGGTTCTCGAGACTTGGGCCAATTTCCAGTACCACAACCATCTCGGCAACAGGCTCTTCGATACCTCGCGACTGTTCGAGCCACTGGGGAGAGACCCATGGTGGGTCTTTACCACCGTGAAATTGGTTTTAGCCATCAACGAGAACTACGACTTTACGATACCCGGTCTTATCCGGACGAGCCCGCGGTTCGGCATTATGCTTCTATGCCTGTTTCTTTCCATCGTCTTTTTGATCACCGACGTCATCTTTATGATTGTGGTGTCCAAAAGAGGTGGCATGAATCCATTCTGGCGGGTCAGTTATGGTAATCATTTGTCAAGTCCCTTCTGACAAGTCTTAGCTTGCCTTGGTCTTCAAATGCGCGTCCGATGTCATCTTCCTAGACGACTTCAAGAGTGTCCTAGACCGCATCTCGAAATCTGCAATGAAGAATATTGCCACTTTCGAGTACCGAGATGATGCCTCGCCGTCCGTAAACCAGCGCTTCTCAAGCAGCTTTTCTACCCCCGGATTTCATCGCAAAAACTCGAGGGTCGGAGCGTCTAGGGCTGAAATGGGTTTCATGCAGGGCCGAACCGGCTCTCGTGACGATGGTCATTGTGAGTTTGCGACACATTCCGATCATGCTTTTACAGATGAGGGGAGTCCCAGGCCACGGCATGGGGATGGCACACGGCGTCCAAGTTCCCAGTCATTGCGGAACAGAGAGGGGTCTCAGGATGAAATGTTGACTATATATGAAGTGAGTAAAATGACGGGTGGATGGTTGCAACCCTTGGCTAACACAAGATAGCATGCCGAACCTCGGGAACGGGAAGACATCCCAATGGAGCCGGTAAGGGCGCGGACGAGGAACGATCTGTTTCGCTAGTACGTAATAGAATGAACAATACCAGATCAAAGCAAGCCGGCCTTGTCAATGAACAACGTTATCGCCAAGAGAGGAGAGTGTTGGACGCACGTGCCCTCACTTCATCGTGGACAGGGGAACGATCAGCATCCAGCGGAGTTGGCAACTCGGAGTGGGTGCCCAACCTCTCTCTAATGAGGGGAGGAGGTTGCAACTGGCATGACTGACCTCGTGACTACCAACTCACACGCATGAAATCTCGATGGATGCGAAAACGATAACGAAGTAATGCAGGGGATTTGAGCACTTGCAAACCTTAACCTCTTAAGGTCCGCAGTTTTCGGCGGACTTACAAATCGGCTGCGGAGTTTTGGATCAAGGCTCAACGATTGTTTGAAAAGGGACGAAGGCCCGTCTCTCATTGCTGGTGAGAAGTGATAAAAGCCAACTTCACATTTCATCCCAGTTCCAAATAAGACACCCATAGCCTTTCACAAACTCGCGACTCAGGATGGTAAAGATTGCTATTGCAGGAGCATCTGGACGTACGGGAACGCCCCCGGGTCGTCTTTGTGGCCCCATATATTAACAGTCTGTAGAGGTCGCTAGAGAGATCCTAGACAAACTTGCTGAGACGGGAAATCATGAGATTCTAGGTTTGGTGAGAAGGGTAAGCAGAGGCTGCGGACTATGTGTTTTACCCATCCATATTGGTGACTTACCTACTTTCAGGACCCTTCGTCTCTTCCCTCTCTTCCGCATGTTTGATGGGTACAAACGACTTACGATGACAAACAAGAGCTGGTGAAGTACCTGAAGGGCATCGAAACTGTGCTAAGCTTCATCACCAACATGGACGACCCAACCGCCACAGCTGAGAAACGTCTGATTGATGCTGCCATTGAAGCAGGCGTTAAAAGATTCGCTCCTGGCGAGTGGGCCATGTAGGAACACCCACCGCGTGAAACTTCAAGCTGGCTGACACATGTTACGTACAGCGGCCAAAACCTTGTCAAGGTCATTGATTCTGTGCCATGGTACCAGGGCAAGATCACCACCCGGGAGTACCTACGTGAGCTGAACCAAGAGAAAAAGGTTCGAATCACCCAGCCCAGGTTGTAAAGTACCTAGGCGTGATTGCTGACTCGATTCAGGTCTTGGAGTATTGTCTATTCTACCCTCATCAGACCACTAAGCACATTGGGATAAGCTCATTCATGATCAACTTGGATT
Source organism: Fusarium albosuccineum (assembly GCA_012931995.1). Taxonomy (NCBI): domain Eukaryota; kingdom Fungi; phylum Ascomycota; class Sordariomycetes; order Hypocreales; family Nectriaceae; genus Fusarium; species Fusarium albosuccineum. Next base: position 9,062 of record JAADYS010001660.1, on the reverse strand, counting down.
CGATGCACGCCGTTTTGGACGAGGACCATAAAGATGCAGAGCTTTCTCTTACCACAGCTGACGGCCTCGGTAATGTAGTGGCCCGCGCGGTTGACTACCCCGGCGAGTGGCCCGAGGTAGGCGGTATAACCGGCTCCAGGATCAAAGTCCTTGACCTGCTAGCGCTAGGCGAGAAGATCCGAGGTGAGTAGGATACTGGATCAATGGAAGTAGCCACACACCAAACTAACATTTATACAGGAAAATCGTTCACTATCGAATGGGTAAGGAACGAGGATCTCAAGAATGGCGTTCTCAAGGTGGAGCGCCTCCCTGAGCTTAACCACCCGGCGGCTGCCAGCCTCTCGAAAGAACAGCTGGATGGGTTCAAGAAGAGTGTATTGATCGGAACCGTGCTTCTCGCCAGTGCGGGAGCTTGGGCAGTTACCGACGAGTGGAACCAGCTTCTCCCCGACTATAAGTTCACGCAGGTGGAGGACTTTTTGCGCAAAGTCTGGGCTCCCCATTCGGAGGTCTAAGGGTGTGGCAGATTCCTCTTTGGTACGAATACTGAGAAGCAATATTAGGGATATAGTGTAGTCAATGTCGATAGTGTTGACTTACCTATTGAGACTGCCTGACTTGACAACGGTAGAGTGTCTGGAAGAATTCGCGGCCATAGGTGGGCATTGCCACCTCGTTGAACAGCCTCCTTGACTAATGGTCCCGACGAGCCTCAACAACCTCCAGACACAATCTTGATATCGACTGGCTCGACCAGGCGCTAGAAGTGCCGCGCGGGCCGGTTGATGAGGCCGACCAGCACACCTTGGCGGGAGAACAACAAGCCGACCGCGACACATCAAATAGCTAGCGGTGCGCGGCTGTTCAAACTCCCGGCGCTATTCATCAACGCGGCACTTGTCAACTGGGCGGCCGCCCCCTGCAAACCCAGACTCAGCCACCACCACTACGGACTGTCGGCACATTGGAGCATAAGCACCACAACATCATTCAAACAACTGCTCGGCCTTGTCAGAACCTTACTAGTTATACGAAGCAAAAAGGTGACCTAGCAGGAGATGATTACGACGACAAACACCAAGCTATATTCAAGTCGAGAAACGTACGATGTTGAGATGTAATAAATTGGCTCCTTCGGATTGGGGATAAGACAGCTCCTCTCGCCCATCCACCGAGAGCCTGAAATCACTGAACTATCCTCGCTACGCATACTTTTCAATTCTGTTCACAATGCACTGTTTGAGCCTCAACGTCGTGTTTCTAACCCTGCTTGCCAGCGCATCTGCCACAACCCACAAAGTTGAGGTTGGCAAGGGAGGGCTTAGATACGCCCCAGACACCATCAAGGCTGCCAAGGGAGATGTCATCGAGTTCCGCTTTAATTCCATGCATACAGTTGTTGCCAGCGACTTTAATAAGCCCTGTGCTCCAGCCACTAGCGGAGGATTCTATTCCGGAGAGCTACCCAAAGGCGACAATGTAAGTCAGCCCAGCTATGTCAAATGACAAGCTAACATCGCAAGTCGTTCTTCTCTGTCACCATCAACAACACTGATCCAATATTCTTCTATTGCGCCATCGAAAGTCACTGCCAGGCCGGGATGGTCGGCGTAATCAACCAGGCGACCGACACATTGGATGACTACAAGAGTGCAGCCGAGAAGACCGACAAATCCAGCAGCCCCAAGTCTATCTTCGGGGGCACGCTAAGCAGTAAGTCCAGCAGCAGCACGTCGGGATCACAGTCCTCTGCGACAACTACGGGGGCATCGGCTGCTTCGACCACGTCTGAATCAGCTGCCACCTCAGCAAGCGTCCTCGGTGTTGGGAATTTGGCTGGCCCTGTCGCTGGTGTAACTTGCCTCGCCATTATGTTTGGTGCCATGCTTGCCCTTTGAAAGGGCGGAGTTGGAGAAGTCTATGATGTGTCAATGTCAGGCAGAATAGTAACAAAGGGAGGTTCACAGTTTAATACCACGGATATCCATAACTTCCCAGACTGAAACTTTCAGTGCTTTCTATAATGGCATAATTATTAATAGACTGCATATTAAACACGAGAGCAGCGACACTTGGTCAGCATAACCTTCACGCCTGAATATTCTCCAATATCAGGTCGAGAATATCATAGACTTTACAAATAGTAATGGATCAAAGCTTCAGTACTTTTAGATGCTTGATTTGTTATAAATAATAGTAAGTTTAGGCTTACCATGATGCAAGCAAATATTTATATGTGCATTATTTGAGTCCTAACCAATCCTGGTTTCTATCACTTCACCTAAATACGGTACGAAAAGTGATTCATTCATACTGTCCTGAAGCCACAAACCGCCACAGTCATGACCTCGTTGCACAAAGTGCAGGTAGCTCCCAAGGAGGCCAGCTGATAAGTGACCAACCATTAGACGTTGACAAATTCAGCTGACCCAACGCCTCCCCCTCAACTGTCACAAAATAACAAAACAGCGTCGGCACTACCATCAGCTTGCTATAAAGTCTAAGCCTGATACTGAAGACTATTTTGCTGCCGAGTCTTTGCGCCTCGGCATACATGGCCACTAGGCGGGGTGACTTCTGCATAAATCTAGATGAACATAACCGTTTTCTCTTCGGGCGTCGCAAGCATGATGGCCAGGTCAAGAAGATGCTTCCACCTACTACAGGTAGCACCAATTACCTCAATCTCATAAGGGAAGGAAAACAGGTCGAGTTTGAAAAGGCCAAGAAGAATTTCAATAATTTAAGTTGGCTTAAGCTGGCGAAAGGCATAGTTGAACAGTATCAGCCCGAGCCTGGCAACGAAGTACCAGCCGGAGCAAGCTCTGCTGCAACCTTGGATCACTGGTTCGGCCAAAACGGGATTCCTAGGCTGGCAAATGTGGGTACTGGTGCCAAGGGATTTCCTCATAATGATTGCGCGTCTCCAACCCTTTCAAAGGCGTCTAACCGCGTCAGTAACATAAGCTGACTGTGCCCAAGTTGAAAACAGTGCATATCAACATCGTTCAGGTTAGTGCCAAAACTCGAAAGATACTGAGCATAAAATTTGACGGGTCCCCCAAGGATGAGTTCCTCAGCGAGACTCGAGCGACGAAGTGCAGGGAGCTGTGTGAGAAAGCAAAAGAAAACTTTCCTGGCCATGTCACTCAGCAACTATCAATCGAGCACAGGTGGGGCTGGAGCCCAAGCAGCGACATGCCTCGCGGGCCCACGGGATTAGTCAAGTACGTGACAACCATCCGTAGAGACTCTACGAGAAGAACATATCCCCGGCTAATATATTCTGTACGAAACAGCGGCCCGTCGAGGTTGCCGGCCTCGAGGAGTTCCTGAAAGCCTACATGGGCGCTCAAATCGAAATAGCAAAGCACGACCTTCAAGATACGAACAACCCAACTTCTAGAACAAAGATTGCAATCAATCTCAGACAGCGGCATCAGCGACGCGCGCTTCTCCACCAAGCATCATCGGGTTCATGGCCGCAGCTTCGTCTGGACAAACACCGGGAAGGCATCCGAGCTAGAAGCACCTTGGTGGCTTTCTACGGACCCTCACGGATCTCAGATGGCCAACATAATCTCTCAGCTCGATCCCAGCTGCGAATTATATATAGCACAGATTACGGAAGACACACGGTTCATTAATGAAAGCAGTGTTATTAAGCTATGTACACGATAATGCAACATCAGTCCTTAGGCTGGGGTCGTTGGATTTGTTCGGAGCAGAGTAAACTCGCCACAGGAGCTAACGGTGTCACTGGCTCAACCAGGCTCTCGAACGGGTCCTCGAGGAGGACGTCCAGATTGTCAACTGCAGCTTTGCGTTGCGCCATCCGTCAACAGCACTAGTGGATATAGTTCGAGAGGTCGAAAAAGAAGCATTGTCATCATGTGCAGCACCTCGGACGAAGGAGAGAACACCGACAAGGTTTGGCCAGCGGCTTTCCACACTACGGATGAATCAGTTGCAGAACGGTTTGACAACGTCTTCCCCATCGTTGGATGCGACGAGCACGGTAAGCCGTCGAGATTCGCCAATGACCGCGAGGGTATGTTTTTTTTTTTCAGGGGCGAGGACATTGACGCCTCGGGGACCGACGCCGGGCTCCTGAAGGAGAGGGAGGCGGTGCTCGGAAGCTCTGTGGCCACAGCAATCGCCACAGGAATCGGGTCTCTCGTCCTTGCGTGTTATCACATGATCCCGCAGGACACAAGGGTCGATCCTACGGGCGTCGTAAGCGCCGTTTTCCATAAAATGCTATCGAGGAGTGATGGGACGCACAACAAGTCGTTAGGATCCAATTTGGTGATGACTAGCAAATTCTTTCCCACCCACGAAGACGACCTTCTGGATAACGGCCAGTTCCGCGACCTAATGAAGTCTCGTTATGGCAACGGTAAGTAGCAAGTAACGTTATTGATCGCCCAGCATAGCACGGAGACTTGATCATGTTATAGGAAGGTGAAGAGAAAACAAGCAGTGGAAGTCAAACCAAGAGACGATGAGAGACTAGTCTGGCTTACTTTCTGGCCTTGGACAATGGAGTGACATGATGAGTGCTTGTGATGCTTGGTGGATGCCACTCCAATACTCCTCGATCATCAGGCGAGGGTGATCTCAGTTAACATGCCAGCTTCAATCTCGACAGGACAATCAATCGAGTCCATAACAGCTGTATTGTATCGCTAATCTTAAGCACACTGTTGATCCCCGTACTCGAGCCCCATTCAACCTTGTCGCTTGCCTTGAACGTGCTGAAGGGCTTCAATGCTGCTGGTGTCAACAAACAAGGTTCCCAGAGCAAGTCCCTATCAAGGCGTTTTTGGGGCGATCTTGGTCTTTTTGGGGGGGCTCCCCTCGCTTTGCCGTCCCTGCACCTCGTCTGGAAGACGCCGACTAGTGTTCTTCTCCCTCACTTGATCCCTTCTTAACCCTTGCTCCTCACCTGGACTAAGACCAAGGGCGTATGATATGGAATCCAGCTGCCCATTCAGTCGTCTCATTTTGTTCCCCTCAGCCCGAAGCGAGTAGACAACGTCTTCACAGCGTCTGCGAGCCTCACTAACCGAGAGGTTAGCCTTCACGAGATCCTTGTCTCCTGGGGAACTTGAGGATGCCTCCGCCATTCCTGAGTCGTGAGTGCTCCCTGACTGGTCGAGTCTCGTCGCATTGGTGGCGTGGATCTTTCTGCGGTGGGAGCGCGCCATCTCAAGCTCTTCCCCCAGCTGAATAAGTTCCTCTTCAGTCGCATGGATTTTGGACCTCTGGTTGCGCATCTCTTTACAGATGAACCTGCGAGCGAATTTCAGGCAGTCTCTTAGCGTCTGTTCCACTGAAATTGTTGCATTGGAGGGCGCCCGGTCGTCTGTTTGTGGATGGGGGGAGGCGAGCGCGATCTGGTCGTCATCAGAACCTCGAGGGCGTGTCTGTCTCTGGATCGAAGAAGACGCATTGCCCTGTGGGTTGCCATCACCTCTCGCTTCAGCGGCGTGTTAGCACGGCATGAGACGAGGGTCAATGCATGCCTTACATGCGTCTGCGTCGTGATCCCTCTTATGATTGTACGCCTCGTCCATGTCCCTCCCGATGGTGTCCTCCTTGCCGGTGTCGTCCTTGCTGATATCGTCGCCAGCGTTGTCCGCCCATGTCTTTTTGTCGGTGGGCACCGCCGTCTGGGAAAGGTCGTTCGTCGGAACAAAGCATTCGTCGTTGCGTAGACGGCAGTTCGAGCACGGCGAGAGCTTATCGCAAAACACATGGCGAATCGCGTGAAGAGGGCAACGGGGCTTGGGGGTTTCGGGTGAGGCGGTCGGGTCCGCCCCCTTTTTGGACGCCGACGCGGAGCCGGTAGTCCTGGGAGTTGACTTCTTCTCGTTAGTGCTGCTGTTATCGGCCATTTTGTATCATGAATGCCTGAGTATGGATCGTGTCTGGTTGATGTTGATCCACGGTTCGGCCAGGTTCGAGTCGCTGCCGTCGCGCGCCTGCTCTCAGCCGCGCGACGGCTGGCATCATCAGCCCCGATGCAGTCATGATGACTGAAAGGGGAGTTGCAGTGACCATGTCTAGTATGAGGCAGTTGCTAACATCTTGCGATGGAATACGCTTGCGTTGCGTTGGTGTTGACAAGAACACTTGCGCCTGCCCAACTCGGCACACAAATTTGCGATGGGCCAGGCACCGACCCGACAAGCACTTTCTCACTCTTTGTTGATTAGATGTATTTCAGGAAGAGGAGCTCCCGCTGGTCGCGGTCAAGTACATCCTGACTGTCGGCTCTGATGGTTCCTACCTTGAACCTGTAGCATACGTATTCGGAAGCCCGCTGTTTGTCGACTTTCGCAACCACACCATCCAGCTCCACGGCAAGGGCGATATCCGTATTAGCGCAACCAGTATCGCAGGGATTGCAAAGGCAATTGCTGGAGGCCTGCAGAAGGCAGACCAGACTAAGAACCCCGTTGTGCACCTCCACGAGACCGTGCTCATCCAGCTCAAGTTGCTAGACTAAGCACCCACACCACTTCTGTAGCCAACGAGCGACACTCGATCATTCCATCGTATCACGATACGCTGGAGCGCACCGCACGCCTCAGGGCCCTCGCTCAAGCACCCATGACCCTGGACACGACAGCAATGGTGCCCGAGGAAACTAAGCGATCAATGGTTCTGGATTTTGTCCGCGAAAGCTGTCAAGAACTCCCCTTCCTGGACCTGAACAACTTCATGGAGAGACTTGAACGCCCTGAATTGCTTCACTGGCCTACCGACATATCTTGGTGGGCTCTACTCAACGTCTCGATCGCACGCTCCAAGCTAACCAACGACTCGTTCCAAGCCCTCTCTCCCATGGTATGGGGCCTCTTCAAAAATGCCTACTCCATGTACGGGCCAATTCTGACTCAGCACTGCGATTACTGGAGTGTCCAGGCACTTCTCGCAATGGTGGTTTTCTTGCGTGGGACAGCAGACACGCGGATGATGGCGACTCTGCTAGCCAGCGCTGTGCATTAGTGTCAGATTTTGGGCTTGCAGAGTCAAGACCAATATCAGAGTGACTCAGACCCTCCCGAAAAACAGATCGAGGTCTGCCTAGTCTGGGTTGCCATGCCATGTAGCGGCAATGAATAAAGTCGTACTGAACTGGCTCCACCCAGTCCATCTCGACGTCGTCAACCACGAACTTGACATTTGGAGGAACCCAGTCGGGCTGAATAGGGCTAAGATCGTTTCCAACTACGGTAGCTGAAGGATGTTCATCGCCAAGCTGAATAGCCCAAATTCCTGTTCCTGTGCCAATGTCGAGAACGTTGAGCCCGTCGAGATCGATGGGGGCTAGATAGAGGCGATCTTGAAGCAAGCGATAGAACACATGGTGAATCATGTCAAGGCGGTCCTGCTCGGTGTCGTCGTTGGGAAAACTGTACTGACCCGACCGGTTGCTGTGATATCGCCGTCCGTGCTTCCATTCATATTTGAAGACACTGCTGGCAATAGAGTCACTTGCAGCCGAGACATCATCACCGTAGGCGGAATCTGTCTGGTCGCCATCGTCGACCTGTATCTCGGGAGTTATCTGAGGTTGTGTCATTGCTGGCAACACAGGCTATGTCGAGGACTGTTACAGCTTTCGAGAGTTTGATGGAACTGGCTTTCTAGTGGCGAAGCGGGGAACAGTACAAGCCGAGGTTTTAACAGCTGGGCCATTTCGACGTGATTCGTTGACATGTCCCTGGGTTTCTGCAGTGGAAATCAAAGGATCACTGATTAGGTACCACGCCTCAGTCTACGGAGCTACCGTAGATAAGACGAGCTACTATGCCATCGATGTGACTATAAAACGGGGGCTCTACATTTTTGGTCTATGCAACCAAGACCTCAGCATGCTCACAGTCTATTGTTGTTCTGTGTGGTAAGGGCTTGGTTGCTTCCTCAGTGATGACGGGTTGCTTTCTGAGATGCGACCGGCGGAGTTTATCTTATCTTATCTTATATCTCGATCTGATAATGGACTTCAGTTACAGCCATCGAATAGCAAATACACGTGCATTGCAGCCATCAAATGATGAAATCGAGATTAATCCTGATTTGAGGAGAGTAGCTTAAGGCACGAGTTTAATACAAGATAGTAACAAGGCATGATCTAGAGTTGCCTGTATTGACAACATAGGTGGACTACGTAGCTGAAAAAAGAGGCGCAAGTAGGCTTCAGCTACCTGCTTCCGGGCGTCGGCGCTTGCCGTTACTTAGACTTAAAACGGAGCAACCCGATGCGAGGGGTGATGTCGGTTTCACAAGATAAGCATAAAGTATTTGATCTCCCCAGTTCTCTTGATGTTGAAATAATTTCCTTGACCGGAAAGCACGAATAAACCTTTGCAATGGCCCCCAAGACACCAGAAGAACTCCTCTCTGCAATTTTGCAGACTGTTGAGCGAGACATTGTTCCGCTGACACGTGAAGGGGTGGCTTCTGGGAGCAAGGTCTTTGGCGCCGCCATCCTATCGTCCAAGACTCTTCAACCATATACGGTTTCAACCAACAACGAACGAGTTTCTCCCCTACTTCACGGAGAGATAAATTGCATCCAAAAGTTTTACACGGAGACTTTTCCCAATCCTCTTGACCGACCAAGCACTCGAGAAGACTGTGTCTTCTTTGCAACACACGAGCCATGCAGCTTGTGCCTCAGTGGCATCACATGGTCCGGATTCAAGGAGTTTTACTACATGTTCACATACGAAGACAGCCGGGACCAATTTTCGATTCCATACGACATTGAGATCCTGGAAGAGGTTTTTCGGGTCAAGGCTGAGGGCGAGAGTACCGAATCACTGAGAGATAGGGATCTGTACAACCGAAAGAACAAGTTTTTCACCGCCCAAAGCCTTCAGGATCTAGTTGAAGAAGTCAAAGATGCCCAGGAACGAGAACGGTGGAGTGCAGAAGTAGAAAGGATCAAGAGTCTCTATCAATCACTCAGCGATGTGTATCAGCTAAACAAGTCCAAGGGAGTCGAGACATCCAGTACATGGAAATACCCGTTGGCTCATGTG
>JAADYS010001657.1:0-33989 GCA_012931995.1 Fusarium albosuccineum | reverse complement strand
CTCCGGGCCCTCGGTGGGATGGGATAAAAAAAGATTGGGCCACTCAGCATGTTGTGTCAGCTCTTCGTAAAGGACCGGCCATCATGCATCGGTTACTCGCTGCGAGGCGGCGGTCGAGATGCAGCCCCCCACTCCACTCCGTCGGTGTGACGACCAGAGGCTCTTATTAAAGCTGTCGTCTCACCCACGAGTTCCCCAATCGTTTACATCGTACTCGCCCAATTCTTCTTCCCCTCTCTCAGAGTAAGCGAGAATAGCTTCACCACACTCACACAGCACCGTCATGGCTCAGCCTGATCCCAAGCGCGTCAAGACCGACGATGACGCCCCCTACGAGCTCATCTACTGGCCCGGCCTCCCTGGTCGTGGCGAGTTGATCCGTCTCCTCTTCGAGGAAGCTGGTGTTCCTTACGTGGATTCTGCAAGAACCCCCGACAAGGCCGCCGCGCTGGTCATGAGCCACATCTCGCCCGAGAGCGTGGGCGACGATCACAACCCTCCACCATTGGCCCCTCCGATTCTCAAGCACGGCGACCTGGTCATCCCCCAAGTGCCCAACATCCTGCTATACATCGCCCCGAGAATTGGTCTGGCGCCCAAGGAGGGCCACGGCGTCTATCACCTCAACGGAATTGTCCTGACCATCATCGACGGTCTGGTCAACGAGATGCATGAGACGCACCACCCCATCGCGGTTAGCCTGTACTATGCGGACCAGAAGGAGGAGGCCAAGAAGAGATCCAAGTACTACATCAAAGACCGTCTCCCCAAGTGGTTTGGTTACTTGCAGCGAGTGCTAGATGCCAAGACCAGCGGTGAGGGTCCTTGGCTGTATGGCGACAGCTTGACTTATGCTGATCTGGTGCTCTTCCAGGTGAGGCCGGCGACAACCCAAGTCTGATAGCCTAATTGCTAACATAATATTCAGTGTTTCGATGGAACAAAGTATGCCTTCCCCAAGGCTGTTGAGGCATTGGAAAAGTCTGGCAAGTATGATGGCGTGTTCAAGCTCTACGAAGCTGTCAAGGAGAGACCCAACATCAGTAAATACCTGGCAAGTGAGAGGCGCCAAGCCTACGGCGAGGGCATCTGGCGAAGATATCCTGAATTGGAGGAGGACTAAAAAGGGCCAAAAAGAAGGATTGAATGAAAAGAGACAAAGAATAAAACATACATGAGCCTCGATTGATCTATTGAGCAGAGGCCTGGTTCATACCAGTAACCAACTCCGTTTATCGTCAAGCATGTCCATGCATTCATTGTGACCTTGATGGTAGCTATACTATCATGAATAAATATCATCGTGTCTTGCATGTGTACTGTTCCTTATATGTTGCGGTATCGGCGGAATCACGCCAAGGGTGCGGTCATCCCACTCGACAGCAGGCCTCTTCTCGCCCGTCCTCGTCGTCAGCTCGCCGTAAAAGTACGCTCCTCCCATCTCCTTGATCCGCTGCTTGCGCTTCTTGTTGTTCAATTTGACCATGCCGCTGAAATGGTCGACCATGGTGCTTTCGCTAACATAGTACATAGCCCCGGCAATGGAGCGCGGGTCCACGGGCATATCTGGCCAGCGGATGACGAAGCTTATGATGATGGTGAGAGCCATGGCAGCTAAAATGCTGACTGCTAGCCGGAGACAGATGTCGTGTGCGATTCTAACCTGTGAGAGGGAGTAGGGGATGTTGGCGAGGAGAATTGGCATGAATTCCGATAAGATGGTCATGATAGCGACTATGACCGGGAAGGGCTGGCCGTGCTTTACAGCTGACCAGAAACCCGAGATTGGATTTGTTGAGCGAGTGAGCAGCACCGAGTTGGACGCTGGCTGAGGACCTTGGGACATGACTTGGTAGGGCACAATCATGGCGATGCCTTATCCTGGTTAGCAACAGCCTGTGGAAGAGGAGTTGAATAATGTGCTTACTGATGAAGAATGCCGTCCAGGTGAAGGAGATGAAGACGCCGAAAGCAGAGAAGAGAAAACGAACGCCAAATGTCTGGCTATTGATGAAATTCTTAAAGTCGGACTGTTTGTCGAGGGTGAGATGATAGTACAGGAGAAGGGTTATTAGTCCCAGAAGAAACAATAAGAAGCTGAGGCGCCACGCAAGCCCCAACACAATAAATGGGTTTCGCCTGCCCTTTTTAACACCGATTGGAGTTGATGAATCTGTCGAGCTTGAGTCAAACTCGAATTGGTTTTGTTGCTGGGTCTCGCTTGTGTTATCATGTAAGACGATACCATATTCCATCTCGCCTGTTCTGTTTTCAAAGAGGCCGAATCCGTAACGCTTTTCGGCCATTTCCTTTTCAATATCTTTCTCCGAGCCCTTTTGGGGTCGAATCTGTCGGTTTGATGCAAGCGACGCGATGCCGGCAACACTCCACGGGTTTGCATACAGGCCCGTGTCCCAGTCGCGTAGGAAGAAGAGCAAGCTGCAGAGAAGAACAACAAGGAGGGCCATTATGGCAAGGAGAGCATGGTTGGACGATGGAGACACTCCTATAGCGGGAGCACATCCATGAAAGGCATTAATGCTGCATTCTCCGTGCATCTTGAACCCAATAGCCTCAACTGCCGTAGGGCCCAGCAACGCAGCACACCCCACGACGAGCATCGTGATGAAGGGGACGGGGTGGCCCTCAGCTAGAACCTTGAAGGGCTGCAAAAAGCCAGCGAAACCGCTGAAGTGAAGCGTCATCGACTGAGACCCCGTGGCGCCGTTGGGTTGGTTCATACTGTAGAATGGTTGATATAGCTGGGCGTTGTAGTTGATGACTCGGGCTGCGATGGACAGCAACACAGCCAGCATCGCAGGGAGAAACTTCCCCAAGAAATACTTTCCCGGGTCGAGCTGGTACACCCTGATCACCGTCTTGACAATGGTGCTGTTGTTGTTGTCTTCTTCATCCCCTGCGCCTGTCTCCTTCGACCCAGACTCGCCGGTTATGGTAGGTGTGACTGTCGTAGTCTTTGCAAATGTCTTTGTGGTTCCTTTGATGGTGGACAGAAAGGTCGATGACCCTGTGCGGGACGATGTAACAGTATTGAGTCTCTCGTAAGTCTTTGTGGTGACAAAGGTTGTGAGCCCGGCAGGCTTGACAAATGTCACAAACGAGGCACTCTTTGTGCTTATAGCCCTGTTTGTTGGCATCAACCCCTCCCAGTCAGTTGATACTGAATTGACGCTGTCCTCAACATCTCCAACCCGGCTAACGACAGTTGATACTGCATCGACGCTGCCCCCAACAGCCCCAACCTGGCTAACGATAGTCGAAGGTGCCTGAGAGATGACCACGGTCTCAACGTCGTGGGATTTGTCTTTGGTAACATAAGTGAAAGGGTCGATTTTCTCGACTTTCTTCACTGTCTGGTCAGGCCTGGTGCTGACCACGTTGATGACCTTTTCGGACGGCCTGGCTGTTGGTCTGCTATCAGAGGTGCCATCATGATTGTGCTCGGCTGTTTCTCCATCCTGTTTGTCTGGGTCATCTTTGGTCTCATCCGTAGTCTCATCCGTAGACTCATCCTCAGACTTGTCCTCAGGATTATCCTCAGATTTATCCCGAGACTTATCCCCAGACTTATCCTTAGACCTATCCTTAGAGTCATCTTCAGAGCCACCCTCTGAGCCATCTTTATAGTTGTACTTGAGAACATCGTCAGAGTCATCCTCTAGGTCGTCGTCTTCGCCATTGGATGGGCCTTGGATGGTGTAGACCTGGGTGAGTGTGATTTTCCCGTACTCAACATAAGTACTTGGAGCCTCAGTCGTCTCTCCCTCGCTGGTCACTTCATTTGTAAATGTCTCGGTCACGAGGTTTGAGAAGGTTTTGGTGACACCATCCTCAACCGTCGTGAAAAGCGAGGTTCTGGTCCTAATCTCCTCGTTGTAGGACGTATAGGTTGTTGGTTCAAACTCAGCGGGTATCGTCTGCGTCACCAGGAGAGTGGTGGTGTATACACTGCCGGTCCCATTGCCCCCGACTGTGATAGTTTCGACCTCTGTGTAGACTTCTGTTAGGTCTCCAGGAATACTGGTCTCAGCGATGAGTGTAGGGATCTGGGTTGAGAACACGGTGGGCACAATAGTGACGAATGTTTTGGCCTCTTCGGTGGACGTAGTGAGTAGCCAAGATGTTTTGTACTCTGTCTTGGGGATGATGGTCGTGAACCTGCCCGTCGTGCCAGGCCGAGTGACAATGGTGGAGTAGTCCTTCGTAATGGTCTTGGTTGAGAGCCGCGGTTCGTCCTGATTCTGTTGCCGGACCTGTAGCTCAGCATTCTTGGACGTGGGATGTTCTTGGGGAGAAGCCTTGGTGATGATTTTGGCAGTTCCATCAGAGTCTGGCAGGCCCAATTCTGCCCAGGTTACAAGCCCCATCAATGTCAGGATGAACAGAATCAAACAAACAATGTAGTACCATCGCAAGGGTGTCGGCCGATAGCAAGGCTTGTCATGCCTAGATGGCGGAGCAACCTGGCTTGCGGCCATGACAACAGCCTCGAGGTGACTTTTGACAATGGAATTAGAACGAGTGAAGAAGAATTAGAAGCATCCAGCCTCTTCATTGTAAACGCGAGGACTGCGAGCAGACTAATACATTCTAACTTAGGCACCCCTGAAAACCCACAGATCTGCCGACAGAGGTAGAGCCTGATTTCACCATTGAACACTGCCTCACGCAGCACCAGCTGAAAGATATGTCCACGAACGCATTACGAAACCCCTATTATCCTCTCGGGCGAGGCATGTCTTGGAGATACCTGGCTGAGGACCCAATTGGGTGCTGCCGCCGGTGCCAAGCCGAACTTTGGTCAAAGAATCGGCCGAGATGTCAAGAGGAGGCCCCACAAAGAGAAGCAGCTGAAATGTGTCGAGGCCGCCGAGTCGACCAGGGGGTTACAAAAAGCCCGAGAGATATTTTGGTCTAATGCACCCTGAGATTCCCGCTTTTTTGCCGTCCCAAGGGTCGACCACCAGTCTTTTCTATTTTCCTGTCTTAACCTGAGACCTGAGTCAGTCTTCTCCGACAGGCCAAGGCTGCGAAATGCATGTAAGACGGCCCATCGCAAACAAGATTGGCCAGGTTGCGGGGCCTCCAAGATAAGATCTGCGCTAGGGCGCGGCGTAGGGCTGAAATAGGCCATTTGTTGGTCGAGGTTACTAGGGCAGGCTCGGGGCTGACAACTGCCGGGTTCCAGGTTCCTGCCCCTGAAGGTTCCGTGGAGTTGGTTTACATGGCAGCTTGGTTGTCTCTGTGCCGAGCTTGAGCTGACGAGTTGTTGTGCGCTTTTGCCAATCCTTGTAATGGAATGATTACAAACTAGAACACGCACCACGGTTTTGGCATGATATTTGAGGCTTCACTTTCCGTCTTCTTTCGTTCAGCAACTCTGGCACCAACGTTCGTTTTCCTCTTGCCATAGCATTGCGGAACTCTACCAAATCAGAATGGAACAATTAATCATGGCCGAGTTTAGCTCAGAGGCCAACGAACGATTGCTTAGGTCTATTTCCTCCCATGAGCTCTCAAAACTACCTCTAGGCCACGAGCATTCGTCCATACTAGCGAAATAGAAGACGGGATTGATGTGGACATCGTATCAAGTTAGCTTACCGTGTTGATACGCCACCGCCTGAGAGTGCAAATCTGTAGCAGTCGTGATCATGGCGACGTTTGTTTGGGTCCTTCATTACATCACGATCGAAGCCAAGGAGACTCAAAGTTCGCACAATCTGCTTTCTAGTTCTGGGGAGCTTGGCAACAGCGCAAGCAGAACCCCATCATACTCAGTACAAGCCGCTTGCAGGGCCACCATCGCCATCCTAATCCACCTTCGCTAGGTCCCCTCAATAAAGTACACATTTCTCTGCTTCGGTACGCCACATCTGCTGAGCCTGGATGATCAAGACTTTGAGTCTTCGATTCCGTGACTGTCGCCACCTTCTAGGTCAGCCTCGGCGGCAGCCGCAGCCGCAGCCGCTCCCTTCTTCTTCTTCTTCTTTTTCTTGCTCTTCTTCTTGGGCTTTTCCGCCACCGTCTCGCCTTTCAACATCTCCATGTCGGATGAGCCATCTTCCTTCCTACGTTTCGCCCCGTTTTCCTGCTGACGACTCGCCAGGATCAGTGTCTTAGCACTGAGGGCCAGCGCAAGGTACTCCGTCACCGTGACGCCGAAATCTTCGTCAGGTTTCGTATTGACGTGCTCCTCCTCTTTTAGGGCAATGGTATGCCACAGAACACAGTTCTCAGTATCAACATCGCCCGTCCTCTTCCATTCGAGCCATTGGACAGGTTTATTATCACCCCATCCCAACCAGCGATTGAAATCTTGTAGTGTTGGATCGTCGTTGCGATTATACACAAGGCGGTTAGGCCAGGGACGGCAAACCGTGTTCTTTTGCTTGAATTGGAGCCCAGCCCAACATGTCGTAGTAATCCCGTTAGTCTGACAGTCCTTGTACATATACTTTGCGAGCTCTCCAAAGTAATGAGGTGCGTGCAGATAGCTGCGAGCTGTATTAGCCATTAGATTTCAGTAGAGCTGTGGACCACATACACATTGGAAAACTTGTCCCAGTTGCGCCACATGAGCAACCCGATCTCACGACGGACAGCTTCCGGAGAGTTAGTGATGAATGTAAGCCCAAGCGGTGGCGCAAGCTTGTCTAGTGGTGTGCCTGATTCGACGTGCATGTCTAATACCTCCTGCTCAAGATCGTTCCGGACTGATTCTAGTTCATGGCATACGCTCTTTCTGGTTGTAGTTAGCAGTGTTGCATGAGGGTTGATATCTATGTGTTGCAGCAGATGACCCAAGATAGCCATGGTCATCAACGGAACTTTGTCGAAGAAGGGTCCAGCCTATCATCAGTCAGTACCAGGACCTATGCGGTAATCCAAAGAGGTCACTACTTCAATACGATCAAACTTTCTCCCGTCTCTCTTGTTGAAATAGCCTGGAAGCTCGCTGAGATTCTTTTTCGTGACCGTAAACTCAGCTCTCAGAGACTTCATGCGCGTCTGAAAGCTGAGGCACACGTGGCGGAGATGGTAAAACACCTTGCCGTAGACGTCGTTCACCGCTGGGCCGCATTTCTGATCCAAAACGTGGGCTGGCCACTCTGAAAGGGGTTCCGTCGTTGCAGTACGGGGATACGGCTTGCCACGGCTGAAGAAGAGCCTGGTCTGGTCAGTAGTCTTCATTAGCTAGGGATAAGCACGTACGGGTTCGGCTCAGTGAAATCATCGCGAGGATAGCCATAGGGCAACAGCATGCCATCCGTTTTCCATTGCACTAATCCACATACTCGAGCTGGAGTCATTCGAGAAACAGCCTGAGATACAGGCTCACAGTGCTGTCTATCCAAGACTCGGATCACATGCGTGTCGTACCCAGGGGGCGGCGGGTTGATCCAGCTCGTGATTTCGGCCACATTTTCCGCCGACAGCTCTAGGACAATGACACAGTTTGCTCGACGAATCGAAAACGGAAATGTCTCGCTTCTTGATCCACTATGTTTTTTTACATGCTCTGCAAGATCCTCTATGCTTTTGCTGAGGACCTGCAGGGCATACTGCAACATAGGATATGGGAGTCTAGCCGAGTACCAGAGGTGAATGACAGCTTCTGCCAGGAATGTAGGGCTGGAATTCACTTCTGTGAGGAGAACCAAGGACCAGATCAAGTGGGCGAGATCGCGTCCAGTCAACTCGTTGAGTGCAAAACGGAGCGTGGGATTTGCGTTTGGCGGCAGCAGAGCAATAGTGTAAAGAACATGACGAAGAGTGGAGCCTGGGGATGTTAGTCAAATCAACAGACTGACAAGTAGTGAAAGATCATACCTCCTGCTAGTAGAAGGTTGAGGACACCATCAAAAGCGTTCCCTTCGGTTTGATTCAAGTTTAGCAAGTCGACCGCGGGATATTTGGCCCAGAAATCCCCGTCTTTCTGAGTGCCGCGCTCCGCATCTGCGACTAGCTTTTCCATGCTTTCGTCGAACTTTTGGCTCTTCTTCTTGATACAACCGGGGCGATGGGCCTCCCAGTGCTCCTTGCGGCACTTTTCACTGCAGTACTGGGATGGTCAGCTTGGTTGGTTTCGTGACAATCTCGGAACATACCCCAACAAGGAGACATCTAGGACATGCGATGTTTTCGCTGAGCAATCCACAGAAGCCACCATCCTCTTTCCGTGCAGGGCAAACAGGTTCTACCAACCGCAGCAAGCGGCTATTCCCAGTGTTGTTCTCCGTTTCTTGGGATTCCTCGGTCGACACCATCGGCTTTTCGAGTTCTGGTGCAGTTGTGCCTGGTTCTGATGCCTCCAGCTCAGGACAAGGCCCTAGCTCCGGACATGTCTCTAATTCGTTGTCGATTGTGGACAATTCTGACTCGTCTTCTCTGAGATCCTCCTCAGACGGCTCAGACTCTAATTTCCGAGCAATCGTTGATGGTTTTGTCTCGTCCTCCTCGGGATCCTTCTCAGGCGGCCCAGAATCTGATCCATTAACAATTGTTGACTGTCCTACCCCCTCCGCCTCGAGGGTCTTCTCAGGTGGCTCAGGCTCCGGTTCCCCGACAGTTGTTGGTGGCTCTGTCTCGTCTACCTCGAGGTCCTTCTCGAGTATTTTAGGGTCTGGTTCCTCAGGGATTGTTGTCAGTTCTGTCTCTTCCACCTGAGTAGTCTTCTCGGATGTCTCAAGCTCTAGTTCTCCGACAGTTATTGATAGCCCCGTCTCTTCTAGCTCGAGAGCCATCTTGGGTGTGTTAGACTCTGGTTCCTCAGAGATTGTTGGTAGTTCTGTCTCTCCCACCTTGAGAGCCGTCTCGGGAGTATTCTCGGTCGGCTTAGGGATCGGATCAACTGGTTCTGGATCGACTTGAGGTCGTCCATTCAGTGTGCTGGTAGGATCTTGTCGTATGCTAGCAAGCGAAAGTGCTTCGTCGGCCGAATCCAGGTCCATGGCAAACACCTCCGGTTCTTGGTGGGAGGATTCGGCCCCCTCTCCAGGGGGTTCTCGAGATGAAGGGGGACCAACAGGGCCTTCATCCTCCTCCCTCATGGTACATGAACTGTTGGATTCTGCCAAGTGGAGGGAGAAATCAGGGTCATTCGCTGCGGAACCTTGACTGCCAGGTTCTGGGGAGGGCAGAGATGGGCCAGGAGTGTTCGCCATTATAGAATCCCGGGGGATAGATCTAGAAAGATCGTCCGCCATGAGATCCGAGTCATTAATGTCTGGATCGTAGATGGATGGTGAGAGCTCATCCTCCTTGTGGTCCCAGCTTTTGCGCTTTGGTAGGGGGAAGGACTTGGTCGCGTCCCGCTTGATAGGACCAGGACTCCAGTTGTCGGGGTTCGGAAAGGGGGCAGACGGACCAGGGTCATCTGCCATGATGGAATGCCAGTTGTTGATGCTTCTTTATAATTGCTGGTTGTCGATGGAAGAAAGATGGGGGATAGTGAAGTGGGAGTTTGGTGTGAAGAATCGGGTGCAGAATACAAAAGCGAGCGAAAGAAAACTTGGCCAGGGGCGGTTTCTCGACAACGAGCAGTGACTGGCAATGGCGGACGGAGCAGAAGACGGAGGGAGAAACAGCCAGTCAGATCAGGGGCTCGTGCCTACCTAGGTACCTATGCATTTCCTCGGCTGGCAACAGATCCAGGCATTGCAAACAGTTCCTGAAGAAATCCAGGCAGCACTTGCAGGAAGATCTTTGAACAATGGCTGCGCACCAGCGGTTTGTATCTCGCCAGAAGGCCGGGCTCTTTGTAAGTCACCGTGGCCTTGCCACTCGGCAAACATGCCCCCAGGATGAAAGAATGAAGGAAATGTCTACTTGGAGGAAGCTGCAATCAGGATCTTGATTTGGTCTGCTCGGTCTGTTTGCAATTGCAATGCTTTTCTATGCTGTGCATAGCAGCTTGTTGTATCCGTCACTCCACCGCAGACCCCCCATTATCGCAATCATCAACACTAGCGACACAACAACACTCGTCGTTCCATATATCCACGAACTCCGCCGCCGTAAACTGCTGAGTTCAGCTACCCACGTCGAGATTGTCGTTAGACATCCACAGAAGCCATCCTCAATGCCCTGCAGCACCTGGCAGCCCACTACGCCCCCGAGCGGTACGTGCGCGAGGTCCCACGACATGCCGAGCAACACCGTCCCCAAGACGTTGGCGGCAAACGTGCCGACTGGGAACGTTGCCATTTTGCCGTTCAGGTGCAGAGACAGATAGAAGCGGAGGAGGCACCCAAGCGGAGCAAACACCAGCGAGAAGAGAGCCTGGCCGCGCCACGTCTTGTGAGGTGGGAATATGGCAAGGAGAACTGCGGCGAGCCAACAACCCCAGCCGAGAAAAACGCCTAGAGGATCGAGCACTCTGCGACTGAGTGAGAAAGGAATCGTCGGCGTGATCCGCTCCAGGCCAATGGCTAGGTGGGCTCCAATGAAGAGCCCAGACAGCGATAGTGACACGGTTGTGATGATGACGGCCAGCATTGCCATGAACGAGTAACCCCCATTGCGGCTTGTCGGCGAGTCTGACCATCCTGGTGTCGGCATCTCATTCGACAAGGCCAGAAACACGTCTTTGATGAAGCTGGAAAAAGTGGTGAAACTCCCACAAAACCCGGTAGCGAGGCCAATGTACAGGGGAATAGTCTTCTTCGTCGCTAGATGCGCCCTCTTTGCCGCCTCCAAGTCAACGTCCGTTTGCTGACTCGAACCAGATCCCTCCTCCTCTTCCTTACGCTTCTGCTTGGCGCGCTGGATGGCGTCGTCGTATGTCGAATTGGCCCATTCATTGCGAAACAGTTTACGGTCTTCGGCGAGGAATCCCATAATCATACTTCCCGTAAAGTTGCACCAAACCGTGTTGAAGATGACGGGAGTGTCAGAGTAACGCGTCAGTGCCGTCAAGCCTAGTCGAGCCAGTGTGCCTAGTATGGCAAACAAGATCATATACGAGTGCGTGTACAGTTCCGTGGCCAGCCTTGATACTCTCCTCTCACTTGCCTCCTGCGGGATGGGGTCCGACTCCTCGGTGGGGGTTTCATGGCGGGCGAAGCTACTCCGTCGCCTTGGTCGTCCTTGTACGTCTTGCGCAGAGTCTAATGGCGGTTCCTCAATGGGTGGAACTGGAGATACTTCATCGAGGTTGCTGTAAGACCGAGGAACGTTGTACACACCCGAGTCGCGTCTCTGCGACGATGCTGGTGCTGCAGTTGGTGACGGCGTCTCAGTGTCGCTTACCGCATCTTCTTCGATTGGCTGCTGTGCAAGTATTTCACCAAGTTCAACATAGGAACCCGGAGAATTATAGACCCCCGAGCTGGATCGTCGTTGTGTCCGTTCAGGAGAGTCGGCCACCATTTTCGGATATCGTAATTGAGGGCTGCGACTGGGAACCCCTGGTCGATGTTGCAAGATCAGAAGACCGCGTCGTCTAGAATGGTCAAGCAGAGTGCGCCTGGGCCCTGAATCGAGGTTGATGGTGGTACAGCATCATTCTGTAAGTGCGAAAAGTCTCTGTCCTGCCAGGGTCGAGAGATAATCTTTAAACATCATGTTAGTGGCATAGTGTCATGGCAATGCCGGATATGACGGCATTTGCGACGGAGAAACATCCCGAGCACCTGCCAAGAGGCGGCGCCCCCATCAAGCCCTGTCACTCTTGTGGTGGAAGGTAAGTTGGTGGGGCCAGGGGCAGGGATCTAAAAGGGTCTTGGGATGAGATAACAGAGAGTTTAGAGGAGCCAGAGCTAAAATAACTTGTGTGTCTTGTGTGCGTTTCCATGAGAAGACTGGTTAATTATTTATGTCACCTAATCCCAGCGTCAGTACGGATATCCTTCGCCCTCAAGTTAAGTAGGGAGCCGATGACGGGCCAGAGAATGGCCAGAGTGATGAGGAATGGCGAGTGACGAGACAGCAGAAACAGCATGATTTAATACTTGGTCCAGTTAAATCAAGCCAAATCGCGACGACATAAGCTACAGGTACCGTGTACGTGGCTCACCGCGTTTCCCTATCTCGAGTTACCTTGGCCGCCCAACCCGCCAGCGGTGAGCTCCGAAGCTCTTATCTTATCGCACCCCGCCCGCCTCCGAGCAGCCGCCCTGAAGCTCCCCCAGGCGAACCCCACCAGCTCCCGTCCGTGTGATCCAACTTGAGGTGAGGTCTTCCCCGCTGAAGAAGGAGGTCGCTGTAAGTCAGGCAGTACACGAGATAAAGTACGTGTCTCGGGAGACGCCAAGTACTTAATACATGCACCTACTTAAGCCCTCCTCTGCCGCCCTCTGTCCTCTCCTGTTTCCTCTCCTGTTTCCTCTCCTGTTTCCTCTCCTGTTTCCTCTCCCTCTTCTTTCTCTCTTCCTCTCCTTGGCCTCGTCCCAGCATCCCTCCTGCGGTGCTTCATCCGTCCCTCTGCCGTGCCAATATCGTAGACTTACCCAGCAGAACCTACTTTTGCGTGCAAGATTGAAACTCTGTGTATTCCTTCTTCCCGTCGCACAATGTCTTCCTTGCCCTCCCACGTCCATGTCTCTCAGCACCCGTGCCTTCGGGCCAAGCTGAGCCAGCTTCGCTCCAAGACCATCAGCCCAAGAGAGGTCAAGTCGCTGATCCACGAGATTTCCTTGATCGTTTCATGTGAAGCTCTAGCTTCGTCGCTGCAAGCCACTGATGGTGCTCAGGTATGGAGGCTGATGCACACTCAGAGTCAACGTCCACGATATGCTAACAGCGCCACCACCAGGACGAGACTCCATTGGGCTTCCAATTCACATCCACAACGGTCGAGCCGAGCACCATGTGTCTGGTACCTATTCTCCGGTCAGGTCTTGGCATGGTTGAAGGTTTGCCTCTACCCTCAGCTTCCCAGATGCGATCGAGCTAACACCCCTCCAGCTGTGCAGACAATCCTCCCCACGGCCGTCCCGGTCCATCACCTCGGCATGTACCGCGAGCCCTCGACTCTCGATCCCGTCGAGTACTACAACAACCTTCCTCACCAAATCCCCGACAACCAAGGCTCTAGCAGCGCCAGCAGCCTCGCTATCATCGTCGATCCAGTCATCGCTACCGGTGGAACCTGCGCTGCTGCCATCCAAACTCTCCGTGAATGGGGTGCCAAGAGAATCATCGTCCTCGCCGTGATTGGCGCCGAGGAGGGTGTTCAGAGAGTTGCCGCCGAGTGGCCTGAAGGTTCAGAGATCTGGGTCGCTGGTGTGGACAAGGAGCTTACTGCAAGTGGCATGCTGAAGCCCGGCTTGGGAGACGTTGGAGACAGGTTGTTCTTGACTGTTGGCAAATAAATATTCCTTGTCAAGTCGTTTGAACAGGCGTTAATTCCTCAAGGCATAAACATAAAGGTTAGGTAGTATACAGTTGTTACAAATACCCAGGTTTTCCTCAAGGAACAACAAATTGCTCCTCGTCAAGTAATGTGCCCTCTTTCCAGCACTCATCAATCCATTTCCCAGTCACCACCCTCGGCTGCACGCGTCTGGAGCTCAGCTCTTTGCGTACCATATCGGCCGCTTCGCCAACCTGCATCGGGTCGTCGCCCTCGATCACGACGTGCGTCGCAGACAAGTCATTCGTATCCGCGGTAACTAGTCCCCCTCCGTACTTGACAAAGTGTTTCAATCTCGAAATCCTGTTGTCGTCCACATCCACCCGGTGATACAGTATCACACAGTGCCGGAAGATGAAGCTTCTCAAGTTTCCCAGGTCTTTTCCATGCTCTTCTAGCTGTTGCAGAAACTGATCCTTATTGAACGGCTCCCCATCCTCAATCTTGGGCATGTCGTCCATAAGATCCTTGAGCTCATCAATGGACACATCTCGCGCATAACTGTCGCCGAACTGATCAGTGTTCTGCTCCGCTGCGCGCTTCAAGGCGTCTGTGGCGTGGAACAGATGTGCGTCCTCGAATGGCAGAAGAAAGTTGCCAGATTCCTGCTCCAGGCAATCTTTCAGCCATTTAGGACGT
Organism: Fusarium albosuccineum; assembly: GCA_012931995.1. Taxonomy (NCBI): domain Eukaryota; kingdom Fungi; phylum Ascomycota; class Sordariomycetes; order Hypocreales; family Nectriaceae; genus Fusarium; species Fusarium albosuccineum. The sequence goes on along the minus strand of JAADYS010001657.1, from coordinate 19,972 downwards.
ATAATATTCACATCTCCTCCCTTGATAAGACTGGCCACTTTGACCACCTTCTTGTCAGCAATGAGCACCATGTTCGTCTCCGGCGCGGCCCGTTGAGACATGGTTCCGCCATTCTCCTTAATTATCGCCTCAAGCTGAGTCTTGGTCTTCTTGTAGGGCTTCAGAGCCTCTGAAAGAACACAAAACTCCAGCCCCTCAAATAGTTTTGTCGTTTCTCCCTGGAACTCAACTGGCGCTGCATCCTCCCCAGCGATGTTGAGCTCTCTCTTCACTCGTTTAGGGTTCCGCCGCTTTCTATCTTCGACTGTCATGGCCTTCTCCTGGGATTCTTGGTCGACTCGTTTCTTCAGTTCCTGGAACTCTTCTATCGACAAGGCAGTATCCCAACTTCTGTCCAGCCGCAGACTTCTGAAACGCGGGAAGCGAAGAGTGAACCCGAGAGCAAACTGATCCGAAGGACCAACACTTGCTGCTTTGACGGAAACCACGACAGAGTCTTTTGGGCGAATCCACATGTCTGGCCGCTCAAATTGCCTTAGCTCTCCGCCACCAAGTTCAATGTATTTCGAAGGCGGGTTCCTCTGATCCCACTCTATCCATTTTCCTTCTGTTCTGTGTCGAATTTCTGCATAGTCCTCAGCACGGAATCCACCACCAACTTTGAAGAAGCTGAAACACTTCTCAGGATCGGCGCCAGCTTGGACGTGATTTTGTGTCACTCGCAACCCGCAGAGAAAGCTGGATAGGATTCCGCCGCGTTTTCCTGAACCGTAGTAACCACCAACGATAACACAATCGAGGGATTCGCCGAACTCGGACATGTATTCGGGCTTGACCTTGAGCCAGTCGTCATTTCGGCTGTTGAGGCGGTACATGGAGCGTGGGTTCTTGAGTACGAGGCCTTCTGATGCATTGGCGACAACTTCGCGGAGGAGAGGCTCAATCGAGTCGGAAGTGGTTGCGCTTGTGTACTTGTGGATCTCGAGGCGGCGATGGACAGGCTTCAGAGCCTTTTCAAGGGCGTGGTGTCGATCGCGGAGGGTGTATTGAGTCAGGGCCTTGTTATTCAAGTAGAGAATATCAAAGACCCGGAACAGTGGGCGGTGGCCAGCAGAGTCTGTGTCTGACCTGTTTTGCTGTTCCGCGATCGCCGCTGTCTTCAGGGTGCCGAAGGGTACTATCTTGTCGACCCCCATGTCCCAGGTAATCATCTCGCCATCCAGAATCAGATTTTTGACACCTGATGCAAACGCTTTCTTGAGATGCCGGGTCAGACTCGAGTTCTCATCCTGGAGACCGTCACCGTACAAGTACGTATAATCCTTGGCTTTCCTTGACCAGAAGCAAAACTTCCGGCCACCGGGGTGACTCTTGTCCTCGACCATGTGCATCTGCATACGCTCACCATCTAGCTTCTCCTCGATCCAGAATTCGGTGTCATCTTCGGTGGGTCTGAGAAGTTCGATCATCTTTTGGAAAGAGGCGGGCATTTGGAACTGAGCGAGCTGAGGTTGGAAGCACTGCATGAGGGCCACACCAGCCTCATCTTGCTGGAGTCTTACTTCAGGGTCGTAAAGCTCCCAGCATACTCGTCTCAAACTTGAAGACACGCTGAAAAGAGCATCGCCGTCCGGGTGCCAAAGGTTCAAAAACGTCTTTTCTGTCGCGCCGACCTTCATCTGTTTCAGAACGATCCGGATGAGCCACATTAACTCTTCGGCGTTCATGTGGTTGTAGAAAGTCTCAAAAATGCGCAAGTTCTCCGTCTCTCCTGTTGATCCAGCAAGCTTGTCAAGTTGTTCGTTCACCTCGGCAATCGTCATGTTACCGACGTTGGTTCGCATCGGACGCTTGGATATGACCTCGAAGCATCGGCCAGCAAAGTCGCCAGCCAGGCGCGATGCAGTAGTTTGGCCAGGAAGTTTCCAATGCAGCAGGTTGTAGCCATCTTCAGAGTTCTTGTCGATCTTCATCAACTTGACGAGCAGTTTTCCAATCGCATTCTCTTTGAGGCCATAAACTCCACGATCACGGTCTTTGTCAGGGAGGATAAGGCGCAAGGCAGGGTAGAAATCGGGGCCGACTTCCTTGCGCCATCGAATAATGAAGCGTTCAACAATGTGTCGACGCTGCTCATGGGGCGAGAGCTTGTTTACACCTCTGAAGGCCTTTCTAGGGCCTGCACCTGTCGCGTTCTGCTTCTTGTTTTCGTTCAATGGATTAAACACTTCGCGAAAGAGCTCCGAAAAGACCAATGTTTTGGAGTGATTCTTTGGGCGGTTTGGATATCTTTGGTGCAATTAGCCCGAGGCCCAGCAAGAGCCATATTGATAGGCATAGGCTTACTTCTCATCAATCTCTTCCTGGCCCATCGTCCCTGTTCCGTATTGAATCTCATCTTCATGCTTTGCATCCTCTGTTTGGGATGCGTCTTGTTGCTGGCTCCCCATGATGATGGGGGTGTTGCAGCGCAAAGCGCTGTACCCAGTAGACCCAGAAGTGGCGCGATTCAACGAGATTCAAGGCTTTTATGATTGACCCGTCAGAGGCGGGAAAGCGTTATTCACGGTTGTTGATGTTCATGCTGTCTTTATGATGGAAGAGGAAGAAGGGTCATTTTAAGCTCGGTTGATGTCAACAGCGTGAGCTTCAGCTGGTTCGCTGTTGCCCCTATACAGTAGGTGTTGCTGCCTGCAGGCTACTGAAGGCCCAAGCTTCTGTTGCGAGCAAGAGCGCCTTACCTAAGCCGTCAGACCATGGTGCCTAAATCGAGGTCTACCTTAAGAGCAAGTGGGAATCGTTTAAAACATGGATTTTGCGAAGAGCGCTTAGGAAAGATTCCAATTTGATGGTATATATCCCAGGCTTGTGTAGCCATTGAAGAGAAAAAGGGGTCCCGTTGGTTGCGAGGCCATGTTGAGGCCTTGGAGTAGATGGTTCCCGTCCACCAGCGACAGCATGCATCTATATGCCCCAAAACCATCAGTCACCGAAATCCAGAGACGCGGAACCTGCTCTTGGTCGATCCTTTTCAGTAATTCAGTCATGAGGTCGGGTGAGATGATCGAAAGGCTGGTGACACTCTGGCTAGCTATCTTTCGTTTCAGCCCTATGAGCCACTGGCTAGCATCAAAGCGAGAGACGATCCATCAAAGCACCATCCCACCATCTACTTTACAGAAATTGGCATATCCATGCTAGTCATAGCTAGCCGGTTATGGTCCGAATTTCATCCAAGTTCCTTCGCAGTGGCTACTGTAGTTACGGCTAAAACCCGTCACCTGATTGAAGTGTTGAATCAGATTGGTTCTGATTGGATTGAACCCCTATTCCTTCACAGGATTGGGCACCACATGCGATGGATAGACCTGCACCTAGGCAGGTTGCTAGGTTGTTTCCACTAAGCGGCTGTAGGGCAGTTGAGGGAAACGGCAGCCAAGAAACACAGCTTTGTGTAAGTTATACGCTCAAATGTGGACATTGATCACGGCATTCCTGGGCTGTTGAGGCGGCTTCTATGCATCTTTGTCTCTTGGACGATAAAGATGGCCAATGCTTACGAGGTTTGTCGTGAGCATAGCATCATGACAAGGTACATAGTTTATGGGCTCAACCAGTCATCGACCGGTTGCGTGGCATGTTCTGTGTACTCAATTGTCTTGGCTTCCTTGGTGGAATGACAAAACTTCATGATTGCGCGCGGCCAAGAGGACAGAATGTGGATAAGAAATGCTTGTCCAGAAGCTTAGCCAACGAGTATGAGACTGCGCATCGGCGATTGGTGTGGGCATGTATCCTCTAACAGAGCGACATGGCTGCAACGTCATAATTGGTGATGGGATGAACCAGGGGACGGATAATCGGCTCCAAGCGACAACGCCGTAGACGCCGCTTTGGGTCTTAGAGGGCACTAGCTGCCAGAGCTGAATCGTTCGCACTGACACTGGCCAGCGGTTCACGGGGTCGTGCTGTGTTGGCCGCTGACAGACTGTGACAGTGGCTTTCAAATATCGCGGTCGAGGCCCCCCCGCCAGTCCCTGAAACCAAATTGGTGCTGACCTGTCTCCCCTGCATCGCAACGCTACAAGCCCGACCCTGCACCCTTGAATTCATTTTCGGCTTCGTATTACCTCATGGATGCCAAAGTTCCCTTTTCTCCTCGGGCGCCCCTGTTTCTGTCTTCCGTCTGAGGGCCGGGATATATTGCCACGGCGGGCCGCTGTCTCGGGTACAATCCATTGTCCTCTTTCCCAGCGACCATCGCGAGCCTTGAGACTTTGCCCAAGTCGCCGCCAGTCGCAATCACACCATGCCTCAAGACGAAGAAGATGACGGCCGCCAGAGCCGCTCCTCGAACACCAACGTGTCCAAAGATGGCGATACCGGCCGCCATGTCCGCTACAACCTCTCGGTCGACACCCAGAACGTGTCCCAGAACCTGTCGCCGCCCCAGGCCACGCCCGTACGGCCAACACGCTCCGACACCGAGGTCCATCGCGAGATGAACTTTTCGCCCTCGCTCCTACGACGCCGTGTGACTCGTGCTCAGACGTTCAAGACGGTCGAGGACTACGATGAGTTCGATACAACATTTAGCGCTCGCCCCGGGTGGCAGCCCGGCTCCGAACCGGGCTACGACCCAATGCTCCCCGATGGCGGACATGCGTCAATGCCTACACTTAGCGCCCCATGCGAGATCTCTGTTATCGACTTTTCGCAGCAAGCCATGGTCAAGCGGCATTTCGATAATGAGGGCTTCATCAACTTCCTGGATGAGCCCAAGGAGGAATGGGCAAAGTGTCGATGGATCAATATCAACGGGCTCAGCTGGGATGTGATCCAGGCAGTGGGCAACAAGAAAGGGCTGCACAAGCTTGCTCTTGAAGATCTGATGCAGATCAGGAACAGGACCAAGGCAGATTGGTACCCCAACCACGCCTTCATCGTCATGACTCTGCAAAAGCTGGTGCATCTGGTTGACGACGATGATGATTCTACGGATACCAGCAGCACGTATTCGGGCAAATCCCAAGGCGGACTCAGAGGGTCCATCCGAGATCTCTGGAAGACTCACAAAACGGCAGATCCTGAAAAGAATGCCATCCCTAATGGGGTGCAGCCTCTCGACATCACCTCGGACCTGCAGGAGACGGGAATGATCCGAACCCTGCAGCGATATCATGCCTCTGGAAACGAGGCGCGAACCGAATTCATGGAGAATCACTCGTCCCTTACGCCCTACCAGATGGCTGTATCTGCCGAGCAAGTCTCCATCTTCTTGACGTCGGACAATACCGTCATCTCCTTTTTTGAGGTCTCAGCCAGCGATATTGAGCGCCCAATCGTGACACGACTTAGCACACCGGGCACCATCCTACGCGAGTCCAATGATGCATCTCTGCTTTGCCAGGGTATCATTGATGCCATCATTGATCTTGCCATTCCTCTGACAGCCATTTACACGGATATTATTGCCGACATCGAACTTGACGTCCTGACAGCGCCGAGTATGACCCAGAGCAGGAAGCTCTACATCTGCATCAGCGAGATCAACAAGATGCTGAGCTTCCTTAACCCGATCGACAACCTGGTTAACGTCCTGCGCGATCACAAGACTTACATGACCCACGACCAAGCCATGAAGGAGCTTGAGAACCCTGTGTCCGGTGTCATCGTCACGCCCATGACGCACACCTACCTCGGCGACGTCCTAGATCACTGTATTATGATTACCGAGGCCCTCCAGCAGCTCAAACAATCATCCGACAACCTCATCAGCCTCATCTTCAACACCATCTCAGCCAATCAGAACGAGTCGATGAAGCAGCTCACGACAGTCACGATTATTTTCCTGCCCCTGACGTTTATCACTGGTTTCTTTGGACAGAACTTTGCCGAGGCGGGATTCCCCGAAATTCATCACGGCATTTGGTACTTGTAAGTCAAACATATCCCGACCAAAATCTTGCTTAGTGATGCTGATATTGGCTTTGTTAGCTGGGCCTGTGCTGTCCCAACAGTCGTCGCTACAATATTGATCCTAATGAGGGACATGATTTACAACTGGCTTGTACGGGTCGTACAAAGGCGGCACATCGTCACACTCCGGAAGAAGAAGAAGAAGGCAAAGCAGCAAAAGATCAAGCTCAAGATCTGAGAGCAATGATGTGGTTCGGATAGTCGGAGCATTGGATGAATTTGATGATACCCAAACATTGAGCTGCTGAAAAGGGAGCAATAAGAAGCACCTTTCATGTACAGCATTTATTACTAAGCCTACTTCACTAGCAAAGGCTACAATTCTTCAAATGACGTTTCCTTTTTCAAGATTTTTTTCTCTTTTTCTAAGATTACCCAGGGTTTTGTTCAACTCATGTCAAGCAGTTAGGGCTTCTTGAGCCATACCCCACCGTCGGCTCCATCTGAAGACGATGACGATGACGACGAGCTCCTCTCATCTGAGTCACTCTCGTAGTTGATCTCAGCCACCGGCTCCAAGACGCCTTGGCAATCCAAGCCCTTTGGAGACAGAACCCCGTCATCACGCTCCGCGTCTTTGAACTTGCTGTTCCAGTAGTGGCTCATGACGTTGTCGAACGAGTGCGTTAGCATAGCCTTCCACCGATCCTGGCGCTCCAGCTTCTGCACTTCAAGGGCGTGCTTCTCGAGGCGGCCGACGACTGACTGGAAGCGTCGCGAATCGGACGCGACAGCAAAGAGGAACAGGCGTCCAAAAAGCTGCAGCCAGTACTGCATGTTCTCGCGCTGGGGGTGCCACAGTCCGTAGCGGAACACAAGCGTAGGGTGGAAGTCGGGGAGGACGTTCAGTGCCACAGTGGTTTCACCGTCAGGGCTCTTCAGGAGGTTTGAGAGCTCCGAAGGCGTCGAGGCACCCCAGATCATCTGGATACGCTCTTGGACGTGAGAATTCATCATCTCAGGGATATGCGTGTCCATGAGTTCGGCGTCGGTTGGGAAGAGGGGTCGTGTCTGCGCGAGGAGCCGCTCACATTGATCGGGAGTCAGCGAGGAATAGCCCTTTGCGGGAAACTTGGTCGGCGTCAAGGCAATCTTGGATAGCCTCGTGATGGGGAGGCAATGGCTGCGTGAAGGATCCCTGGTGTAAGGGCGAAGAGGGAGGAGCAGCTCAGGCTCCATGAGCCAAGCCAAGGTGATGGCCTTCTTGGCATCTGTGAGATCGAATCCGTCATGTTGGAGATTCATGTAGATGCGAAGCTGGCAGGTCGAGTTGGTATGGATCTTGATGCCAGCTCGAACCAACCCAAGCACGCTCTCCATCTCAATCTTGCCCCTGACAGGAGGGATAGGAGCCATTGCTCCGGAGTGGGCGATTCCACGGCCGAGATCCTCCTCTCCGTATCTATCCTTGGGAAGGATTGAGAGCAGAGAGCGGAGAGGGCATCGAAGTCGAACTCCAACCCAGTCATACTCACTGGGGCTGTCGGATCTAGCCACAGCGTTCGGAGCTGGACTGACAAACCAGTAGTTCATACGAGGGTCGATGCCAGACCGCTCTCGGCCAACTTTCTCAATAGTATAGTCGAAGTCGTTCTCAGGGGCGGCCATTTCCTGATAGGCAACGCCACCGAGGGCATAGGGCTTGATACCGAGCGTATAGGCGATGTGCTCGGCGCAGTGCTGGACGCACGTCTCTGTTGGCTTGGGCTCGTTAGCAGGACAGGCCCAGCGAATCCGTTTTCCAGACTCGACTGCATAAGACTGGCCAGTTTTCTGCTTGGCGACAAGAAAGTCAACCTCGACACTCCATTCGATGAGGTCACCCCAGAGTGTGCGCTGAGTGGGTGAGGCCATGGTGGCGGCTGAACAGTTTTCTGCTGTTGATAATGATGCTGTGGGTATATAGAGGCGTGCTGATCGGTGAGTTTGCTTTGATCTTGTCGAGAATTCTGATCAGGAGAGCCATCAGAAGGGCCATATATAAGATGATCCTGGATGTTCTCGCTGGCAGAGAGGAACGGCAGTGAAGCCATACTGGGAGGCGTTTGATCAAGAACAATGCGACTCCCGAGTGAATGTTGTATATATGGAGGCCCATCCATTCACTGGAGGGCTCATGAGTGACAAGCAAGGAGGTTCAAGGTGTGATATCTGATAGAGGATCACTGTCGTCTTTATGAGAAGCAAGGGGCTCTGATGCAGAAGGTCATAGTATGAGCAATTCACCGGCTGCCAGGTCCACAGTTCTTTCACAAAGAATCAGCTCGTTGAATTAATCAAGTAAAGGCACAGAAGCAGATAACGGAAGCGTTGGTGTTGCGCAGAAAATCGACGGGTTGCGAATGAACGAACTGGTGGCGCGGAAAAGACCGTCTCGTCTCTGCTTTGGGAAGAAAACAGGCGACCAGAATGAGCATCAGCGGCTTGCCGGAGTTTTGAAACAGGAACGGCCCGACGGGTAAGCCCCTCGGCTGCTATTTTATAGTTCGTGGCTACTTCATCAGGCAAAGGGTCGTGTGTGTTACAGTCTGGAAACCTGTCGCTCAGCAGGGCAGCCCTTCCGGGGTTCTAGGCTCTCTATTTTGTAGTTGCACAGAGTAAAAGCGTACATGTGGCGATAATGAGTTCCCAGACGTGACCTTGCAGTCTTGAAAACTGTGACGATTATGCAGTCGATATGAAATGGTCAGATGCTTATGTGCAACGTAATGCTACTCTTGCAGGGATGGCAGGATGCTCGATGTTCAAGCCGTCTACAGCTGCAACGGCGTCAATGCCCAAACCATTGAGAATGGGAGACAATGTCTTCCGTGTGTTATGATACGGTTGTGTAACCAACGCTAGGAGCAGTCGGAACGAGCTGCTGCGTAACACTCAAGGGACCAGCTCGTTTTCTTCGTGCCCGCCATGTCACCTCCGTTGCAGCGCCAGTATCCGGTAAGATCATCATAATGATACATGGGGTCCAAAGGAGTATGGTAGTACCCCCGGAGCTTCTAGAAAGCAGACTTCATCCTTGCGAACTTCTTCTCATCAATAACGTCTCTGAAGCCCTCGTCCATCCCGCTCTTCTCGTTTTCTTCCCTTGTCACAGCAAAATCTCGCCAAAATCACTCCGTCCAAGCTCGCTCCAGTCGCGTTTTTTGGAGGTCCTCCGCTTCAGCTTGCGCTGATTCCGTCTAGTGTCGTCTTCGTTATCGTACAATTGGGTTCTCCTTCCACCTACATATCGACGGGGTGGTAGAGATATGGGTAGGTAGGGTTCGCGACAGAAGGGCAGTCAAACCACCACTGGGCGCAGCAGACGCCGTACGTCAAGATAATGCGCGTGTTGTGCCATCCAGGGACGCAATAGTCAGGGAATGAGAATGGTAGCTCGCTAATGGTCTCTGGTGTCCAGGATTCGGGATCGTTTATTCGGTTCAGCTCCTCAAAGATTCGGGCACAGGATGTCTCAAATTGGAGTTCGCCGTAGCATCCGCAGAGGTTCAGGAATAGCACGTAGCCGCACATGAGAGCATCTTTTTGGTCTGTGTTGAGCTGCTTCGATATTTCGCTCTGGTTCGCCCATCGAATCGTTCAGGCTAGCCCAGAGGGTGCAACGCATGACGGTGCTGGCAACGGGTCACTTTTGAGGCTGAGATGAAGGTCCGGATATGATCAGACACATCATCATCCGTATCTTCGCCTTCTGGGGATGGGAGGGGTGATTTGCTATCCATTTCTCCCAGCACGGGATTGCGTCGAGCAGGTTTGTTTAAACGAGTTGAGAGCCTAATCTCGTTAGATGACCAGAAGTGCTCCTGGAAACTTCAGTAGCAGTGTGTAGCAGTTCTTCTCCTATGCAAGCTGGTTTGACAGCCGTCATCACTCGCTCCGAGAGGCAACGTGGTTGCGGGTTGCTCAGAGCGTGACGAGGGCATCACAAAGCTCGTCCGTGGCACCAGAATGTCACTAGCATTTCAACACCCATTGGCTCCATGTATGATGTTGGTCCCTCCGCAATCCACTTGGATCGCACGTTATTCAGAGGTTTGCCGAAACCAGCCGCGGGGACGGTCCACAAACCCGGGAGGGTCCGCGAGACTCTGCTTCGGGAAGCTCTCGTTGAGCAGATGCATTGGCATGGAACCTGGAACATGTCGTTTGGAAGAAGGGGCATCTCCTCAACTCTGAGAGATGATAGGACGAGTCTTGTTGAGAGACGCGTCTAAGGGGTTCCGAGTGGGGAGTTGTCTGAGACCTGCAAAGGTTACGGCGGCCTGAGCTATCGGAACGGGACGTGAGTCGTGCGGGCCTCAGATATTGATTCCATCGATACGCCCAGCCGTTGAGGTTGATTAGCGCGAGTCAAGGGCAGTCGGCGGTCTAGAGAGAGTTCAAGTCGGATGCAACGCTGCATCCAAACTAAATAGACTTTAGTCAGAGCAGATGCGCGAGGTCAAGAGATGGATCTAAAGAATGCAATGTTGAAGAGCAATCCGCATGATCTCAGACATGTGTCAAAAGATATGCTCGCGTGCTCACGGCGAGGTGCCGCCATTGGTTGTGGTTGCAAGGGTCAGCAAACGAGGTTTCATTGAGGTGCAGCGACAAAGCAATAGAGCCCTATCCCGTCCCCACCTTCAGGGCGACTGATGTCACTAGGCCCACCACAGCCCCCTGTAGCCACAGGCGGATCTCCCCCGCGCGCTACCCGTTCAGGCAGTGGTGCCTCCGCCACAATGCCGCAGCCGCTCAGCTGCCCACCCAACTGCTGCAGTCGAGCTGCGATCCAGCTGCAGCTCAACTTTGTCATCTACCGACCGTCCGTCCTTGACTGCGCTGGCCCGTCAGTCCCAACCATGGTTTGTTCCTCCTCACTCCTCTTCCATTCGGTTACGCACGTTTGCAGCTGACAATGGCTTCTTCCCAGGCGAACGAGCGCGATCCTCTCCTGTCCAACGGCAACGGCCACGGCCACGGCCATGATCACAGTCATAGCCATACCTCTAGCCACAGCCACAGCAACAGCAACGTCCAAGTTCACAGACAGGTCCAGGTCAACTCCTCTTCCTCCGATGCCAATGCCGACGCCGATGGCGAGATCAATAGCAAGGCTTCCCGCAACTCGCGCCTCCGCGAGATCGGCCTCTTTGTCTGGGCTCTCCTCGCCACCGCCGCCGTGATTGTCGTCGCTATCTGGACTCAGCACCAGCAGCAGACCAAGCATGATCGCGATGCTCCCTCTGCAAAGCGCAATCTCGTCTTCATGGTTTCGGACGGCATGGGCCCCGCGCCTCTGTCCTTGACCCGCAGCTATCGGCAATACGTCGACGGCCTGCCCATCGACGATGTCTTGACCCTCGATCAGCACTTTTGGGGCTCCAGCCGCACTCGCTCGACCAGCTCCTTGGTCACAGACAGCGCTGCTGGCGCGACCGCCTTTTCTTGTGGCAAGAAGAGCTACAATGGCGCCATCGCCGTCCTGCCCAACCATGATCCTTGTGGAACCGTCCTCCAAGCCGCGAAACGAGCCGGATACTACACCGGCCTCGTTGCAACAACCGGTGTTACGGATGCGACCCCAGGCGCCTTCTCCAGCCAAGTCAAAATCCGATCTATGGAAGATGAAATCGCTCTCCAGCAAGTCGGAGAGGGTGCACTTGGACGTACCGTGGATCTTATTCTTGGTGGAGGCCGATGCTACTTCCTCCCCAATAGCACTGAGGGCAGCTGCCGAGACGACGACACGGACGTTGTCAAGCTGGCCAAGGAGAAGCATGAATGGAGTTATACCGACGACCGTGCTGGCTTCGATGCCCTCAAGGGTGGCGAGAAGGTCAAGCTTCCCTTCCTGGGCCTCTTTGCTCCCTACGATATTCCCTTTGAGATCGACCGCAGAAACCACAATGACGTCTACCCTTCTCTGAGTGAAATGGCCACGACTGCCCTCCGCGCCCTTGAAAAGGCGACCGAGGACAGCGACAAGGGCTTCTTCATCATGATTGAGGGCAGCAGAATTGATCACGCAGGCCACATCAACGACCCCGCCGCTCAGGTCCACGAGGTGCTCGAGTACGACAAGGCTTTCCGCGCTGTCCTCGACTTTATCAAGAACAGCAAGACTGAAACTGTCCTTGTCGCGACCAGCGACCATGAAACCGGTGGTCTCGCCACCGCCATTCAGGAACCTGGCCACCTCCCCGTCTACAACTGGTACCCCAAGGTCCTGGCTAATGCCACTGCTTCAGCCGAGTGGCTCGCTGCCAAGCTTCATTCTCATCTTGCTTCTGTCTCTGACTCCAAGAAGGGCAAGGATGACAAGGGCAAGGACAAGGACAAGGAGAAGGAGAAAGAGAAGCTCAAGAAGTACATCAACGAGGAGCTGATCGTTCGCGGTCTCGGCATCTCCAACGCCTCTGACAAGGAGATCACCACCATCGCCGAACAGCCCGAGAATGCCCTCGTGCTCTTCTCTGCTCTCATCTCCCTGCGAGCTCACGTTGGCTGGAGCACACATGGCCACACCGCTGTCGACGTAAACATTTACAGCTCTGGTGGCCCGGGAACCGAGGCCATCAGGGGTAATGTTGAGAATACCGACGTCGGCAAGTTCCTACACAACTATTTGGATGTTGATCTGGACGAGATCACCGAGGAGCTGAAGGCCAAGATGGGCAAGATCGATGCTCAAGGCTTGGAGGATCTAGAGGGTGCATGGGCTTCAGAGGGTAGCAAGTACCTCGCTCTCGAGTCTATCTAAGGCGTATGTTTTTCAATGCATGCATGTTAGGTTCTGGGTCTACAGGGTTACATTCAAGAGGGGGAACTGTTGTAAGCTATCTAGTAGAGCACAGGATAATGTTCACGGCAGAATGGTGTATCAAGACTTGGATACACACATTATAATAGATGGGAAATTGCCTGCATCACCAGCATCACAATCTCGAATCTCGTAACAGAGGAGAATGGTATCAAATTTTGAGTATGTTGCAGAAACGCTACGTAGTTTCGTAATCATAACGCCAGTTCCACCCACGCTGTCCGTCGATAAACAAAGCAGAATAATATACCCTTCCGTAAGCCTAAGCCATATCTATACGCTTGCCCCTATCGAGATGGTAAGTAATCCAGACGCCGAGCCTGCTAACTACATAAGAAAAAGTTTATAGCTTTCGAAAACAATTAACACTTCCCTGCTTTCCAGCTCCTTGGCCAATTGGACGTTCATCCTGCAACATCGTTGAGGTACCGTCACGCCTCGTTATGAGGAACGGCATCTACATTGTATCGGACATACAATCGGTCCAAAAAGTGCGAGTGACGGATCCCATTTGGCCGAGCCCTCGCAAACGTATCAATGGCCTCCTGTACGCCATAGCCGCACCTCTCAACGAGATAGCAAACAATAAAGTATCCCGTGCGGTTGAATCCATAGTGGCAATGAACTCCAACAACACATTGTTCGGGGCTGGGCCAGTTTTCGGCGGCGGCACGCTCCGCCTGCTTCTCACGTAGTTCGTCGACTAACTTGATAAAGGCTTCAACCTCGTGGGCCTGCGGAGGTATCTTGGAGACAGTGGGAAACTTGTGGTAGTGAACACCGGCTCGATCAAGGCCTCGTGGATCGTAGACGGGCTGGTCCTTGGATATGTCGATAACGTCCTTTACAACATCACCCCAGTTGGCGACAAACTTCGGCGGACAGTGTACGTCGTCAGCTTCGCGGAGTGTCTTGAGAGCGCGGAAAACGGGATTATCGGCGGGGCCAATAGGCTCAGACACCGGGTTGACAGACTTCCACTTGGCGAGGTTCTTGACATCCCACTTGCCTTCGCGGGAAAGATACTGCAGTTGCCAAGCAAGAGAGAGTCTTCCAGTGATGTGCGTGGCGAGAAAATCAGAGATAAGGCCAGCCACGGCACGGACCGAGCAGGGTGTATATAGAACGGCATGCGTTGCAGGAGGCGGCATCACAATAGATCTGACAACTTTCTTGGGGTGGTTTGGCTGCGCGGGCAGCTCGGCCATGGTCTCGTTCGGGGTTGAAGGGTCATTTGGGCTATCTTCGTCAGAACTCTCGGGCCTAAGAGGCTTAATCTTCTGAAAGTCCTCGTCTCGAAGGTCATCGATAGCTTGGGGAATATGATCCTGTGGCCGAACCGAAGTGCTAACAGGACCAGCAGCATCAACAATGGCATCGTGCGTCTCTTTTCCGTCCTCCGACTCGGATGGCGCTTGCTCAGGATCCAAGACTTTTGTGATTTTTTCGACTTCCTTTGGAGATACGATGTTGTCATTCTCGCCCGCAATCAAATAAACGGGAACACCCAGTCCTGCCCAGATATCCAGACCTGGAATGCCGCCTGTGGGTTTTCCGTCCTTGTAAATCGGCAGGGCTCCATTTGCCATGCGTCTCCAGACCGGGGTCCGACTCTGCTTGTTGAAACGGTACTGAAGAATTCGAGTGGCTTCATCAGCGCCTTGGCCGACGAAACGCTTGACACTCGGGCTCTCAGGGCCGCCCCAACCATCCCAGGCTCGCCACAGATCAAACAACCAGCCCGGAATCCACATTGCTCGCCTAGCCCACGTAGTCGTAGACTCGTTCGGAGGGCTAGACACTGGGCAAATAGCCATCAATCCTACCACGTACTCTGCCAGAGAGGTCACATGGGCCAGTTTCGTGTTAGCCAATTGGGCAGACAGGGCTGTGCCCATACTATGACCGATCAGAACGACGCGTTGGCCTGCATCCTTGTCTCGGTAATCCTCGATGATGATCTCCAGCAGCTCTACCAGGGCTTGTGTCGTGTAAGCTTCCCAACTGGTGACCGAAAAGTCGGACCGTCCGCACCCGGGGTAGTCGATTGCCAAGCAGGGGGCCAGGTCGACAAGACTACTTAACAGTGGATGAAACTGGGCGACAGATCCGCCCAGCCCATGGAGAAAGACCAACAGTGGTAGCGGTGCAGGGTTCCGCGGTAACTGATCAGCCTTGGCATGTTGGCGATGGAAGACTCGAACCCCGGAATATTCGAAGCGACCGGTATTATATGTCTTGAACTCTGAGTTATCCTTGAGGAGGGAGGGGTCCGTGAGATGAGGGTCAGTGGAGTCCATGGCCTGCTGGACGGCGGCCGAATCAGGAGCTGCCATGCCGTGCGTCGGAGAGCGTGGTGAGTAGATGATGAATGGATGAGGGGTTCAATTAAGGAAGAGCGAGGATGTCGCGGATATATATGGTTCCGGTGCAGGGGAGCTGCAATTGTGTTGCGGGTAATGGTCCAGTTTGCTGCGAGAGGTCAAGCAAGCACCTTGGTGGTTCCTGGCTGTATCTGAGAATGAAGCTGTTGAGTCACCACCAGGGTATAACAAGGGTAGCTCCAGGTTTGCGCCCTTGTCTCTGTCCCACTGAGACCGGAGACTATCAGGTGGAAGGAAAGTGTCAGAACAGAGAGGCCAGCTTCGCCGCGATAAATGGTAGGGGATATTGGGTGCAAGTGCCGGGGATAGATCGGGGCATCTGTGAGCGCCCTAGGCCTGGGTTTTTCAAGACCTCGTCGACCCTTAGGGCCCCACGGAAATCGCGGTCAGGACGCGCCGCGAGACAAGGCAAAAATTAAAATAAAAAAGAAGGTTGACCAGGTAGCTTGGATGGTCGCGGCTTGAGGCTGGGGCTGAAGGGCACCGCAGCGGGGCGTGTGAACTCTGCTCACGGGATGCTTTAATTGGCGATGGTGAGTTTTGACATTGGGTTCTGCCAGCGATGAATTGAGTCTGAAAGTTGGACAGCCAATCGTGGCATTGCATCATTGCGCCTGGGGTCGCGAAGGGATCTTCATTGGAAGAAGCTTGACGGCGAATCAATTGTGCAGAACCACGACATGGGGTAACTTTTGTGCTTAGCTAAGACTGACGACAGCCCTAGAATACGGCCTACCCTGAATGATGAGGGAGCAGGTTCGGAATTACGGTTTATATTCATGATTGTGTCTATTAAATACTATCCAATACACCTGCGTTGTTGCTCTAAAGTGTTAGCTAGCCTTGGGTTGTTTTGGGTAGTATTACTAGAACGGAAATCGACCAGGGACTGAATGACCATCAAAAAATACTGCCTCTCAACACGCACCAGTAAAAACTACCATCAACAAAACTACAATCATAAAACAGTTCCAAGAATTTCATATGAATCCGGATCACTGCATTTATTTATCAAATGCGAAGAGGGGACTTTCAATATAGTCCCAAATATTGATGCATGTCCGTCCACAATCACAACAGCCAGTCTTCGCCCATCAAGTCATGTCCCTGAAATGCCCAGCAGCTTCCAAGCTCATAATCTTACAATGTGTACATGTACATGTTTGGTATCTTACTCGACCTCTCACGGTTACTATCCTTCACTGCGCCCCAACTCCATCCTTCCATCCCACGGGTATCATGGCAGCCGCCACATCCGACACACCTCTCTCTGTTGCCAACAAGTTGAACTGCGCAGCTGCGTTCCTCGTATCTAGAATCTCGACTCGCATGCCCAGCTCAGACAAATATCGTCTTGTTGCGGGAGCTAGCGGCATGATGGATGGGCCAACACCAATGATCAGGAGGTCTGCAGGCAGGTTAGCCGGTGATATCTCCAAATTGCCATCCTCTCAAGGCTACGCAAAACAGCATGTGTACTCAGGATGAAAGGAAGATATAAACGCACCGGGCCGAGGCCATAGTAGATCAAACAACGCAAATGCTTGGGGTGGGATCTCGAACTGGCCCTTCTTGTTGGCAAGGTGCATCGAGCCCTTCACCTCCCATGGCCGCCAGTTAAACACCTCTCCATCAATCAACAGCACGCCATTTCCATCCGATATTGTGGCTCCGCTGTTCAGTCCGAACCCATCGTACATGCACACATCGACCGAAGTCGAGGGCACTGGCGCGTTGCCCAGCACATCGAGTTCAGCAAAGTCGGTCGGCGGGGGCTGTGCTGGCGCTTCCTGGCCCTTTCTTCGAGTTACGGAGGCGTGCAAAAGTCGGCGACTTGCGATCGAAGGTTGGAAGGGATGTGACAGTGCTGGGCCCGTTGTTCTGAGAGATGCGATTGAGGATTGGGAGGACGATCGGGTGGTTTGCGAGAGGGCCTGACGCACGGCACGTTGTGCGCTACACGACCGGATAAAGCTTCGCATCGCCATTTTCAAGGCACGAGAGACCGCAGAAATATCGACTGCACCGGAGGATAAGCAATTGGTGGCGGGATGAAGAGGTGGGCTCGATACTTGGAGGTTCAAGCTTGGGGAGAGGTTCAACGTGGGGGATGGATATTTTTTCCGGGTCCCGCACGTCATGATGAGATGGTCGTAGAGTGCAACACCACAATCACCAAAGATAATTATTACGAATCAATGTTCACATAGAATCCAGCAGGGATATGAATTCGACCACAAGGCGCCGATAACTTTTCACCAAGATCCGTAACAAAGGCCAGAACCTCAACGCTCACTGTCACCCACATAGAGAATGTTCCCAGTATCACTCATGCAAACGGCAACCCAGTCCACGCCAGCTTGATGTTCTTTTTTCATTCAAACCACCAAGAGGAAAGCAGCAGTCCTAAAGACGGCAGACGGCCAGCCATTCTGGCCCCGGCCCGATGTATCATGCAGTCCCTTTTGCCCTAATGAACACCAAAGCAATGAACCGAGTCCCCAGAGTTCCTTGCCCTTCCCGCGCAGAAAGCCAAATCCGGCAATGGAAATTGCATTTATTTCTTCTTCTGGCTCTGCTCCTGCTCCTTCAGCACCTTCTTGACAATCTTCTGCTCCTCAATGAGGAAAGCTCGGACAATGCGGTCCCGGACACAGTTACCGCATCGCGAACCACCGTAGGCGCGCTGGACGGTCTTCTTGGGCTTGGAGATCTGGGAGTACTCGCGGGGTCGGAGAGCGGGGATCTATGAAAGATGGGAGTCAGTTCTCGGTCTTCTGAGGCCGGCGCAACAAGCCATTCGCGGAAGTGGATGTTCGAGACAACATGACGAGCAGGTTGGCTGGTGTCAAGTTTCGCTTCATCGAGTATTCAACCGCTGGGGTGTGCCATATTCGTGTGCTTGTGTCCCCCTGACCCAGACCACCCATCACTCGTTGTGTTCATGTCGTTTCGTCCATCCTATATTGCAAATGATTCGTCGCTGTCGGGGTTGACTTACGCCAGAGAGCTTGGAGCCGCAGTCACCGCACTTGGGGACAGTGCCACGCTTCTTGATGTGAAGCAGGCGGAGGTCACCACCGGGAGTCTTGATGACTCGGGTTCGGTTGGAGGTGGTGTTGTAGCTATGCGAAAAAAAACAGCAGGTCAGTTACGGCCGTCGCGAAAGTAATGGCTCGAGGATTGATTTCGAGCTCATTCGGGAATGAACTCACCCGTTGCGGCGGCGGTAAGTGACTCGTTGGGAAACCATTTTGGCGGCTGGTGGTCGTCGGGAGTTGCAATGAGGATCTCACCAAGAACGAGGAATTTCAAGATTGTGGGAAATTTTGTGTGGGTGGAAAGACTGATTGTGCCCGCTAAACCGACGAATCAGAGTGGGGCAGAGTCCTGATAGACCACGTGATGCGACCTCTCCTCTTCCCACCTCACCTTGGTCGTGATAGGTTTTATGGTAGCTCCACATGGTGGCCAACTGGCGAACAGGCTTACAGCAGCATCCTCCTCGCTGCTATTCGTTCATTCAAAGCTGATCAAAGGCATGCTCTGTGCAAATTCGGATCGTGACCGAAAAGATTGACTGTAGTGACATTTCTCTTCGGGAATCGGAACTCGTGTCGTGGTTTGATTGACAGTACGAATATGTCAAATGAGCAACCGACGGATAACCAGGGTTAGTTACTGGCCAACCCAAGCGAGTCCATCATCCAGGCATGGGCTGCGGGGAGAGTGAGGGTCGTTGTTGTCTATTAGGTTGATCCATAGTTGCCGCTTCGACGAGTACACGGTGAGCGATGTGGATTGTTTGATGTTTGCCAAAATACAGGGATTTGAGAAAAAGAACGCCAGTGATATCATTCGAAGAACAACCGTAACCAACGCAGCCGTATCATACAATTCATTATTTCTTATCCATAGTGAACCAGTCCGGATGGTCCTCATGTCGCCATGGGACGATGCCCTTTGGCTCCTCTTGTTGCCTCTTCTTGACCTGGGCAAACACCTCTTTACTCAAGTCATCATGCATCAAATCAGTAAACTCCTGGACGTTCCCTTGCGCTTCATTGACCGACTTCATGAACGCAGCAAACATAACGTCGGCTGTGATAAAGATGCGTCAGCTGAAGCTGTTTCGAAACAGGGAACGAGGCTACCTACGTGAGGGCTGCTTCTGCAGAAGCGGCTTGATCATCTGCGGGATGGTGTCCCGCAAGAGTCGGACCTGAAACGAGAGCCTAATCAGCAAGTTTGCATCTTGGTTTCTTATCTTAGAAACACCATTACCTTGATGTGCAGGAGCTTGAGCCGTTGCATGGCTTCCTCGAGGCGGGCCTCATCCCAGTCATCTTGGCCGGCGGCACCTGGCGCCTGAGTCTGGTTCTGGGTGGCCGGCTGCTGGCTCATGGTGGAGAGTAGGTGTTGCTTGTTGCTGGGCTCGATTATACGATGGACAGAGCAGGAGGGTATCCAAGATTGAGGGTGTCAAGGAGCAACACGAGACAGCAGCTGGCCGAGACTAGATGAGACGGAGGAAGGGCACTCTGGGAACAATGGCCAAGCTGAGAAAAGCGCGCACGGATTAGTCTTTGAAAGGTACAAAAAGAGCCAAATGGATGAGGTTTTGCTGCGCATGCAAGAACCCTTCTAGAAAGTTAGGAGACGGAGGTTGACTTCTGCTGGGCGCCTGGGCCCTGCGCGACGTGGGGCTGACAGAAGAGAAGCTTTGACGTTTTGGTGCTACCACATGCCTCGGGCTATTTTGGTGCGCGAGCCAGGTACTATCAAAGAGTATCACTATTCGCAC
>JAADYS010001656.1:0-19869 GCA_012931995.1 Fusarium albosuccineum | reverse complement strand
TTTGTGGAGGGAGAGGTTGGCGATGGCAAGTTTGGGTGTGACAATCTGGCCTCAGCACCTGGGAAGGAGACAGGGGGGAGCTGGGGGGAGATGGATTGCTAGTGGAGGCGGGCTGCTTCTGTGGGGAATTGCGACTCTCAGCGGGTTTGAGGTTGCTTCAGGGGAGGTTCGCAGTGGGGTGAGGGCGCTGGAAGCTGGAGGCGATTTAGGGGTTCAGCCACTAGAATCTGACAGCTTGGGGGAGCTTGGACCAATCATGATGGCGCGATTCAAGTCTGGGCTGTTACAAGTGAGTATTATGTATCAATTGAGTTTGACTCTCTAAGAGATCTATGGTAAATGCTAGGACTCCTAAGGCTAATTCGATGTGCTACCAAGCCGCGCTCAGTTGAAGAAGTGTGCAGACTTCTGGTCGAAAAGTGGAGTCTCCGGTGCATTAAGCTCCGCGTGCCGCTCCGATGCGGCCCCACTCCGGGATGACATTGGGCTAACGGCATATTCAACATAGAACAGGACAACAAAATACAGTCATTGATCGAGTTTTTCTCTTTTAACTCATAAATCTCGAATACAAACGAATTGATGACCCCCAACGCCAGGAACATGAATTCATCCCCTGTAAAGTTCCAATGCAATTTGTCGTTATACCCCGTCATAACTAAGCCGGCGAGTCCTGGTCAGGATACACCTTGTTCTTCTCCGCCCACGATGCCGTTGGTGGCGGTTTGAACAACCTCCCGTTCAGGGCGTACTTGATCGTCCCCAGTGCCACCATCATCCACAGACACGTCTCGATGACGGAGAATATGGTACCAAGCACCTTGAAGAACAGTGACGGGAGCTCTTGCGCCAGTGTCGTCGTCGCAACCGTGTACACGCCCAGCGGGAAAGTAAACGCCCACCAGCTGAGGTTGAAGGGAAACTTGCGTCTGTATATTGTGGCGAGGGCAAAGAACATCCACACGAGCCCGAACCCCCACATGATGAGCGCCAGCATGATGCCCGCGACGTAAAAGAACTGGCCAGCAATGGGTGCCCTGGGGATGAAGTCGTTCTCGGAGAATAGCTTCAGGGCGACTTGCCCGAGGAGTTGGATACCCGCTGCGCCCTGGCCGAGAGGACCTAGAGGAATGAAGCAGGAGACTATGACCTCTTTGGGGGGCACGTCGTGGAACATGAGTCGGTTGTAGTACATGGCCAGGATCACCAGAGCCATAGGGACGCCAGTGCCCCAGAGAATGTAGCTAAAGATGACGGTCCAGATGGCGTGCTGATGGTTAGGTAGGACGTTGGCCACGATGGCTCCGGTTGCGGATGCGACAATGTCGGCGACGATGGGTAGTAGCCATGACGCATTCATCGAGGATAGTGATACCTGGAGGTAAAGCCTGTTAGGAATGTATCGTAAAAGTTGGATACAAGGAGTTGACTTACATCTCTTGTGCGCATGATAGCGTGCGGAACACAGAAATTGCAGGCCATGGCAATGACGGCATCTATCCACCACAGAGCCCATGCCAAAACGGCGGCTCTGTCACCCCAGGCGGGCACGCAGACGAAGACAATCATGTTGATAATTGTAGCAAGTCCCATTGGGATTGTTCCTGGATAAATAAGCGTTAATTGAGCTTTAGTAAAGAGAATTGGTATGCATACCTAGATAGACAGCCTGCGAAGGCGTCCGCAGCGTCTCGGAGAACACTCCCCGAAACATGGAATATCTCAAGATGGAGATACTCAAGAAAGACAAGAAGAGAAAGATATTCAGGCAAAATATGATGATCGAGATCCAGTAGAGCCATCGTCCGTTGTATGGCAGGTTATGCAGCAGGATGGACGTGATGCCCGTGCCCATGTTGACGGTGAACCACGCGGGCGTAAAGTTGAGCACGATCCGACGCCATCCCCGTTGATTGACACTATAATCATCCCGCTCGAGATCATCTGGGCTCGACGATGACGTTCCGTTCGCTACCGTTTCGGAGCCGGGGTAGGCGATCTGGCTAGGATCAGGGTCTGGATTGTGTAGAGATGTCATGATACGATGAACCACAATAGATTTTTCCAACGACTGTGGCAGACTTGTTCGTGAAAAGTCAATTAAATTGTGAGACAATGCAATTAAAGACAGTCATATGAATATATATATTCATGACATAAACTGAAAAGGAATCGTCGAATTGCGGATCTGGCTATGCCTGTCAGAGATGATGATCTGACCAGGGCCCTCGAGAGACACTAACAAAGTCTCCAGATGCGAGATGCACCGGCTTGGTCTCTGCGCCACCTGACGTCGCGCCCCGAGACTCGGCCGACTGTGGCCCACGTCTCGTCGTCCATTGAGCGTCACGGCCTCTATTCCCTTGACAAAGGGAAATCCTCCAGAGCCGCCCCATGGCCTGTTCTTCCCCATCTTCAGGGTTCTGTCCCCGCGGAGAAGCTCAACTCGCCCAGCGGCGCCGCTTGGTCATATGAATTCCACCGACCCATAGTGGTTCTTTTGCGCTACTCAAGTGCCGAGAAAACACTTCATCTCGCCTGGACGGCAACTACTCGTCGGAATTCGGTTGCCAATGCCTGTCTGAGATTGCCGGTGGTTGGACCAGGCGCGTCATAGTCTCGAGGTCTCCGACTTGGCAACTTGCACAACACGAGATGCAGAGTCGTTGTCTTGACTTTGCAAACTCATTGTCAAGACGAATTTACCACGAACTCCATAGAGATTTATGGAATAGAAAGTCGTTGTATAGAGAAACCCTTTGTTGTGTCGTGAACCTCTTGCACTCTTCCTAGTCAAGATTTCGCTTAGCATCTGGATCTCTCTAACCGACCGAGGGTCCGAGTTCTCACCCGCAAACGAACACATCCATGCACAGAAAAGTCGATGGAACCATGGAAACCACCGGGTTCAAAACATTCCCGGACATTATATCCTGGTCTATACCTAGGCCAACTTTTGGAGAACCTTGTCGGAGCCTGCCGTGTCTAATATCGAAAAAGGAGAAGAAAGGAAAAGAAAAAGAAACAGGTATATCTCGCTTCCGTTGTTTGTATCCATCCTAATTCGCCGTAAAATCCTTTTCGGTTGTTCAAATATCACAAAAAACCCGGTTCCTAGTAGCCATGCCCGGCAAACTGGTTGTTGCTGTACGGAGGCAGGGCCAGAAAGTTTTGGCCCGAAGTGACATATGTCACATGACTAGATTTTAGTAGGTACCTTAAGATACTCTTAGGTACTCCCTATAGCTTGCTTATAGGTATCTAAGCGCTAAATACTTTTTGACTTAGCGTCTTAGTCCCCTAGAGCTATAGTGACTTTAGTGGTAGGGTAGGATGGTATTAGGGGCTTTGGCAAAAGCTTAATGTACCTAGATGTACTTTTTATGATGCCTCAGCAGCATAGATCTCAATGTGGGACAGAACTTTCTGGCCCTGCCTCCGTACTTGGGTGTGACATATCCTGGCATATTCTCCCTCTCCTCCTCCGCGAGGTGAGCACCTGCCACGCGGAGCAGCTGCGCACAAGGCTCCTTACCGGACTTAATGGCAACAAAGAGCGGTGAGTGGTTGGCCTTGTTGCGCTCGTGGACGCTCGCGCCTCGCTGGAGGAGCTCGAGCAGGATCTCGGTGCTGCCAGCGACGGCCGCTAGGTGCACCGCTGTGTTGCCGGCGTAGTCAGACTGCTTAAGTAGCTGTGCACCCTCTCCTTGCAGGAGCTGCTTGACGAGGCCGAGCTCCCCGTTCTCAATAGCATAGCCCAGGGCCGAGAAGGCGGTTTCGCCCGTAGTGAGGTGAGCAGCGGCAAAGTCGAGTGAGCCCGACGGATGGGAGAAACTCTGGTGGGCGATTTCGGTCATCTCACCGCGAAGAGAGCGGGAGAGCTTCTCATTGATGTCCTTGGTTGAGAGATTGGGCTGGGCGAGTAGGTAGGAGAGCTTTGTAAGGGCAGCCTCGGCTGTCAGATCGAGACCAAAGATGACGCCGGCTCGACCAAGGACTGTTCCAGGGGCGTATACGGGAGATACGAAGCCATTAACACACTGACTCACGTTGACGACGACGAGACCGCGGGCAACAGCCGCCTTGATAATCTGGGTGAGACGGCCGTCGGAGCCGCCAGGGATGTTGCCCATGCCGAACGTCTCCAGAATGAGGCCGCGGAGATCGGGCAAATGAAGGACAGCATCAATCATCTCAGGCTTGATGCCTGGGAAAACGCGCAAACAGGCAACGTGGGTAGTGTCCAAGTTCTTAGTAATGTGGAACTTTGCGATGGTCGTCGGACGCAGGATAAGAGGCCAGTTGACAGTGATTCCGAGGCCGTTGACCTTGGCAAGGGGTTCGGAGTTAGGACTGGCAAAGGCCTCGAACTCAGTAGCAGAGACCTTGGCGCTGCGGTTGCCGCGGTAGAGGCGGTGGTGGAAGAATAGGCAGACCTCGGGGATAGTGAAGGTTCCAGCAATGATGAGCGAGCCGAGGAGGTTGTCGACACCGTCGGACTGGAGGGAGAAGATAGGAGATTGAGAGCCGGTAAGAATGACGGGCTTGCCGAGGTTCTCCATCATGAAGGAGAGAGCTGAAGCCGTGTAGGCGAGAGAGTCGGTTCCGTGAAGGATAACGAAGCCATCAAACAGGTGGTAGTTCTCCTCGACGCAGGCAGCCATAGCATCCCAGTCGTGGGCCTCAATGGAGCTCGAGTCCAGTAGAGGGTTGAATTCAATGATGCCATAACGGACATGACGCTCATAGGCAGTGGGAGGAGTGCGAAGACTCTCAATCTGGATCTTTTCGCCGTCACGAATAGCGTTGAGGGTGACTATTCGGGGAGTTAGCCGGGCCTATCCTAAGGTTTGGGCTTGCATATGAACATGTTTATAATTATCGCGATGATGTTTATGACGAGGGGATGATACATGTGACGAATAAGAGATGAGATGATGCTTATGACGAGGGAGGAGATGAATTGAGGTCGAGACGATGTTGATGAGGGACCCTCAGTCTCTTTATGCAAGGTGATCCATGTGCTCATTCCCGATAGGTATCTGGATGAGTGTGCACCCTGATAAGACTGAAGCGGAAGCTGCGCCTGCTCTATTCAAATAGCTTACTTGATTCGGATCCATCATTGAAAGGCGGCCGTGGGGCCATAGCATTCACCAGGAAGTTATCGGTCGGTTGAAGACCATCAGGCCCTTGTTGCATGCAGATAGTTCCTCCGGTACCAATGATAAGGACCCGGGACTCGGGATAAGTCGTCTCAGGGACTACCACGGTAGGGTGGCCATTGCCATTACCGTTGGAGGCGGTATCAGACATTTTGAGGTGAGGATGTGAAGAGGTAGGGCAGCGAATGACGGTCTGTAGATAGCAGTGCCAAGTCCTTAAATAGTCGGGGGCAATCAGTAGTTCGGGCTGTTGCGATAAGAGGTTGAGGTGCCTGAGGTAAGCATGCTCTAGCTTTGGCTTGACAGTGACAAAAGTCAGACTGAACAAACAGGAAAAAGGGTGGAATTTATACAAGATAGGGAAAAAATCAAGAAAGAGGAGAAGTAGAAAAAACTAGCAACGGCACGCGCGATGGCCGGGGGGATTCGCGCGCAAAAAAACCTCGTGGACGAAGAGGAAGCCGTCAAGTGGATCCTTTTGAGGTTGTGAAGGGGTAACAGAAACTCGACATCTCGCGGGGACTGGCGAGTAGGAGCGAGATGGTGCACGCAATCGCCCACGCGGGCACGCAGGCTAATACTAGAGGAGATGTGAGGGTGGGAGTGACTGCAGACGTAGTCAATTGGGCGTGACTACATATGCAAGCTGTTGGTTCTGGGAGAGGAAACAAAAGGGAGGCTGAAGGGGGTGTTATATCAGTGGTGTTTTGGCGGCTTGGGCCAGCTGATGCCCTCGAAATAATGGCGAGACGGTGAGGACTATCGACATGTGATCCCTACCGGTGAGACTCATAACTGTGTCTGACTCTATTTCATCCGACGATAGGAACAATCATCACCAGATTACCCCAGCTTGATCGTGGTCAGAAAACATGAGATATACCTTTGTTCCATAGCAAGGCTAAAATTACAATTATTTGGGAAGAATTAAGATCATAGAGTAGCTAAAGCTCTACATACTAATGAAAAGTCTCGAACCAATATTAAGGTAAAATGTAGGAGTTCCAACCGTGGTGACCTAGGTAGTTCACTTATTCCTGTGTTTTTGTCCTCTGGTGGCCCAGAGAAGACACCCAGACCCAAGACGCGGGGGTACGCACGTTGGCGGTCTGGGCGTGCAGTCTTTGCATGTACCTCATTGCCTCTGCAGGCTAGAACAAAGTGGATTCCATCACCTGCAGTGGCCAATTTGGTCCAACGTATTGAGTCGTGACGGCGAACAAGAGGCTCCGATTTACGGGGACACCCGCCGGAGTGCTGGGTAAGGTGTTTGAACAAGGATCGCTCCGAAGAGTTAGCACGGGCCAAAACGATTCAATATCACGAGATAATGTGATGACTGCAATAGTAGACTTTGGTTAGTGCTCGCTTCTTTGTTTGATGGTTTTCGTAATCGAGCCCAAGTCAGTCATTCCCGAACGTATGCATTGCCCGGAACTACGGCAAAACAGGGGGTGACGTATTCGCACCACAGAAAACGGCCGTCTCATGTCCCTTTCTACAAGACAATCGCCCGAAAAGTGAGAGAATCTTGACAATGACGATGACCATGCCCTCCACTAGGCTGGGTCAATGCAAACGAATGGGGAGAATACGTACCGTTTGGACAAGTCCCGATGCCGGCCTAAACCTTTCGTGGAAATTCTGCCGCATTTTGTGGTTCACCGCCCCTCGTCGCGCCTCTCAAACCTCCCTCCTCTGTACAGGGCGAGTTGCAATCAATGAAAGTCAGGCGAACCCAACAAACGGAGTTCAATGAATCAAACGCCTTCTCCGATTTGAACGCCCGCCTCACATCCCCGGACCCCTAATACTCTAATATTATTCTAATACTCTTCCTTTCCGATTTTCTTTTCTTCTTCCTACATGGACAGCGATTAAGAGGCGATGCGAATGCTCCGAGACGACCCGCAGCCCTTTTACGCTTGACGCGCGCATCGTCGACCTCCTAGCGATAAGCCTACCAGCGCTCCACGACCACGTCCACGTCGCATTTCGCTTTCAGCACCATGGATAAGATCTCTGATACGACACCCGATGGCACTTCGCCGCGCACCTTCGCCCTTAACCACCTACGACCTCGTTCCAGCTTCAAGGGTTGCTCCCGCATCTCTGACTATGAACTGCAAGGCAAGCTGGGCGAAGGAACCTTTGGGTACGCACTCCCCGACAGGCGCACAGATCTAGTCTTCTTTACATCGTTTGGATACCACATATGCTGACCCGAGTATTTTTATAGTGAGGTTCATCGTGCCCGATCTCGCAAGACCGGCGCCCTCGTCGCCTTGAAGAAGATTATCATGCATCACGAGAAGGACGGCGTATGGACTTAACCTGCCGCGCGACCCTACCAACGTTTCTAACTTTGTTCAGTTTCCCATCACAGCGCTCCGCGAGATCAAACTGCTTAAGCTTTTATCCCATAAAAATGTTCTAAGACTCGAGGACATGGCCATCGAGCACCCTACGAGGCAGAGTGAGCACTCATCTTAGCCTCGACTACCTCCTCTCACGCTAACATTTATATAGCCGACAAGCGAAAGAAGCCTATTGTATACATGGCTACTCCCTACATGGACCACGATCTCTCCGGCCTCCTCGACAACCCAGAGGTCAAGTTCAAGGAACCTCAGATCAAGTGTTACATGCTACAGCTGCTCGAAGGCCTGCGATATCTCCACGACAGCAATATTCTCCACCGAGACATGAAGGCCGCCAATCTACTCATCAACAACAAAGGACTTCTTCAGATCGCCGATTTTGGTTTGGCTCGACACTACGATGGCCCGACACCACAGGCTGGAAGACCCATGGGCGAGGGACGACGAGACTACACGGGTCTGGTGGTCACCAGATGGTACCGCCCACCCGAGTTGCTGCTACAGCTGCGGCAATACACCCCCGCTATTGACGTTTGGGGAGTAGGGTAAGCACGGACGTGACGGCTGTTTGTTCTCTGTCTAACCGGTTATGCAGCTGCGTCTTTGGCGAGATGTTGGTGGGAAAGCCTATTCTGGCTGGTGAAAGCGACCCCCATCAGCTTGAAATCATCTGGGATCTGATGGGTTCTCCTACGGAAGACAACATGCCCAAGTGGAAATCGCTGCCGGGTGGTGAACATCTGTCCCCGCGACCACGATCAGGGAACCTTCAGAACCGATTCAGAGAGTAGGTTGCTTTGCATTCCAAGATGGGAGTTTGGCTTCTAATTCTACATTTCCAGATTCGGCACAGGACCAGTCTCACTCCTTCGGGAACTCCTCAAGCTGGACTGGCGGACTCGAATCAATGCAGTCGATGCTCTGCAACACCCGTATTTCAAGATGCAGCCCCTGCCTCTAGAACCCCATGAGATTCCGGTCTACGAGGAGAGTCACGAGTTGGACCGCAGAAAGTTCCACGACCGCAAGGCAGCTCTCCCTCCGGCCCCTAAGGGCGGCACGGTCGGTCTGGGCCCTGACGCGAACGGCGCCACAGCCGGTTTCAACAGCAGCGACGCATATGGAAACGGCCGCAACGGTGTGAACGGAGGAAGGTACCGCAATGGACCTGAGGAGCAGCGTCGTCCAGCATGGCAGCGAGAACGCGGCGCCGGATTGCCTCCTCGCCCGCCTCCCAACGACGATGCAGACTACCGGGATCGAGGACCTCCTCCTCGAGGACGAGGGCCACCGGGACCTAGGGGACCAGATGTCGACACATACATCCCTGCGTATAGACAGGACGATCCTCGACGGCGAGACGATCGCCCGCCCAGGGATGAGCGACGGCGCCGCAACAGCAGAGAAGACCGACGTTATGACAGAGACCGTGGCACAATGAGCCGCAGCCGGTCGCCAAGGCACGAGCGATCACGGGATCGAGAGAGGTCGGACCGTGACGTATACCGGAGATAGGATTCCGGGCCGGCAACGACAAAAGAGCTTAAAGGACCATGGCACTGGCGTTAAAGAGGGAGGGACTGACAAGTTTCTGATCAAATGTCGAACAAGACATGGTAGGGTTATGGCGCAACGGAATAGTGTGATTCAAGAAAGCGAAGATAGCTCTATTAGGACCGAGTTTGTGGCATTCTTGCATGGCGCCGCGATGCGCCTCAAGGGGGGTATGTAGCTTGTAGCCCTCAGACACGAGAAGTGTAAACTATTAAATCATACCTTGTTCTGGTAGTCTTTTCCCCATCATCCATTTTTATATGCGCCCACACTAAAGACATGGTTAATATTCCGAGTCATCGTCCTCCTCATGAATGGTCTGGGAGAGCAAGCCAGCGGCTGGGCGACGGCGATGACTGGGCGAGTCGAGCCATTGCCAGTCGACTTCGGTGCTTGAAGAATCTCGATGGCTGCTGGTGTCAAGCAGGAGGCTCTGCTTTGAAGTAGGGCGCTCGGAGACAGTGTCGTCTTCTTGCATTCCAAGGTAGGACATGATGACGGAGGACGAGATTGCCAGGACGATACCAGCAAAGATGCCTACGCCTGCTGCAGCACCGAACTGGATGAGATTTGTTAGATGCGTCAGCCTACAAGCCGAACATTATTCATCATTAGGATGTGAGAATAGGTCCTTACAAAAGTGTATAGTGGCTACGTGGACAAACAGGTTAGCTGAGTTGGCCTGGCACAAGCTTGTGTCACACAACATACCTCAAGGCTAGCAAAGAAAGCAATCACGGAGCGCACGCCAGCCAAAGCGTAAGAGAAGATGTAGATGGCGGGAGCGAAAAGAGTAAGAAGGATATTTGTGATGAAAGATAGGGGTATGAGGATGAGACGAAAGGGAAAGGCTACGACTTGGAAGACGCGGGAGAAGAGGAGGGACCAATTGAAGGAGAAGATGAAGCGGAAGACGGCGGAGACGATGCCGAAGATGATGAGAAAGGGAGAGACGGTGGACGAAGGCGGCTCTGAGGTTGTCGCCACGATTGTAGAGGCTGGGATCGCTGATTCGGACATTGTGATGGCGGTTGGTGGTGGTGTTGGAAGAGCTTGATATTGAGAGTTGAAGCCCCGAGCTCTCGTGTTTGGAGCTCAAGAAGGGAGGGGTGATTGAGATTACATCACTGAGAGACAGCAGCTGAGTGTCCTTGATGAAAGAAAGACAATGGCAGGCCGTTCAGTGAGAAGGTTCCTGGTCTGAAAGAATGGAAAGATCCAGGGGGTGATACGCGGAGGTCGAAATAAAGGTCATAAGTAAAGTTTAAGCGTTGAGAGAGCTCCTTTAAGCTGTCGAGCTCACATGCATCAGGACGGATAGTGGTTGAGAGCTCCTACCTAGTCAGTGGATGCTTCACCCCGCCATCCACTGACGACCTCCCAGCGACAGGTGGATCTCAACTGTTAGCGCGAGCTGCAGCGTGACTTCGGTCTCCAGCAGAGTTTAGTGTGGACACAAGTACTGATTAGGCCGCCCTATCACTGCCCATCCATTTATCCATCCCACCTCTCTTCCGTTCTCCCCCATCGCCCAGAAGGCTCGATTCCCTCTCCACCCCCGCGACCAACGACGACCGGCGACAAACAGACCACAAACCACGCGTGGATTATTAAACAGGACACGGCTTCATTCAATAGGATACAGGCGGCACGAAATTACATCAAACGGCTTATCATCCGCGACAACATATACACAGCTCTCAACGGCTGAAGCTCGAAATACTTCAAATCTCTCCCCCGGCTACACAAGAGCGGTCCCCAGACTTCGCACCAAACCCTGCCGTGTCAGGTCGTTCCTCGCCCATCCGCCTGCCCTCGTCGGCGCTTCTCGATTGGCGCAGAGGGCGCACGCATTTGGTATCCTGCGCCCTGACTGATTCCCCCTCATCATCCTGTGCTGAGATGCCCGCATCGTCATCCCGATAAGAGAACCAGCGTCCTCGGCGAAATCAGCCACCACCCAGAGAGCTAGGCCCGTCCGCACCAAGCGTAGAATCTTTGTCCGAGACGTCCCTTCGAGGGGATAGGAGGTAGAGATCATGGGTAACAACGCCTCATCCTCCAAACCGGCCACCCCGACCACGTCGGCTCCGGGTTCGGCCCACGGCCACGGCCACGAGTCGCCCCGACATCACCACCGCAGAGATGCCCGCAACATCATCCCCGGGCACACTCACCGTTCCGCCGCACCGCCGGAGCCTTCGATGGCCCAGGCTCAGGGCTCAACCGTCGTCAACCGGCCCAAGAGCCTGCCCCCCACCGCCGTCTCGTCCCTCAGCGGCTCTCCTCACAGCTACAACGCACCACACAAGATCGCCTCAACCTCCGATGCTAAGGCCGTCGCCGAGACCAAGGCGCCGACGCCGGTTGAGCCAAAGCCCGCCGAGGCTAAACCCACCATTGTGAAGCCCCGCGACGAACCTAGCAAGCCTGTCGATGTCCCCATCGAGGCCTCTTCTCTTCGCTCTCATCAATCCGCCCAACCCACCGAAACGACCCTGATTTCCAACAACAGCATCACCGACATGTACCTGACTCGCCCTCCCCGACTTCCTCTCCCCATCGATGAAGAGGTTCACACCCCTGGTTCTCCCATTCTAGCACCAGAATCGGATCAGCCTGTGCCCGAGATCGAGCTCATAGACTCTTCCGATGGCATGACCCGTAAGAGCTCCGCCCTCAGCGCCACGACGGTAGATGAGGAAGACAGCGAGGAACTACGTGTCGACAAGACAAGGCCTGTTGTCCCAACGAAACTGGAATGGCTCCGCGGAGGCGACAAGATCTATGTGACAGGTACCATCTTCCAGTGGAATCGAAAGCAGCGTCTCCATCCTGTGTAAGTCTTGAGATTTATCATGCTATTTATCTGCCCATTGTTACCTTATCCCCGAAACATTGAGTCGGTTGTCTGCGTTGTCTGTGTCTCCATGGCTGCGCTGGGAGGCTTGAAAGTCTCGGGTGACTGTCACACACATCTCGCCCTGTCATGCCCGATAAGAGGATGCCTAGATGTGTTGGGATTACTCATTTTTACTGACGTATATAATTTAGCGAGGGCCGACCTGGATGCTTCTCAACTACCGTCTACATCCTCCCCGGCACGCACCATGTTCGCTTCTTGGTCGACGGTATCATGCAGACCTCCCCTGACCTGCCGACCACCGTCGACTTTGGCAACAACCTCGTCAACTACATCGAGGTCAACCCCGAGGATGCCCAGAAGCAGCAGGGTCCCTCTCATGCCGCCGCTCTCCACGCCGAGGCTCAGGCCGTTGCGGCCGCCCACGCTGCTGCTCAGGCCCAGGAGAAGACACACCAGCCTCCTCAGCAGCAACAGCCGAAGCCCAAGGGCAAGGATGTACTCCCACCTGAAGCGTACCGCAGCCAGATCCCCAAGTACCTGGTCGACTTTGACCAGCCCGAGGACTCATCCGCGTATCAGTACGCCGTCACGGCCATCGAGAAGTTGCCAAATCCGCCTACGCTGCCGGGTTTCCTGAGCAAGCCGATTTTGAATGCGGCGACATTGATGAAGGACGACAACAGTGTTCTCAACATGCCCAATCACACTATCCTAAACCATCTTGCTACCAGCAGCATCAAGAACAACATTCTTGCCGTCTCGGCCACGACTCGGTATAGAAATAAGGTATGCGGGGATGCTCTGCCATTATCAAGACCGCATTTGCTAACCAGGAGTTTCAGTATGTTACAACAATCGTCTACAAGCCAACTTCTTCAGACGAGGGCTGAGGAAGGGACAACTTGGATGATTGAGGCTTGAAACATGAGGAAAGGTGGCTCAGCTTCAATGGACATATTTCTACTGTTTTGGCAACGAGGTAATGTAGATATGCTTGGCATGCATCGATGGGGTCTAGAGGTTCAGATGAACTTAGAAGAGGAGGTATTATGACGGTATTCGAGGCAGGACTCGCTGCAGGCTTTGGGACCGGAATGGCTGGGTATCGGCATCGACTCGAGATGAAAGACGAGATGAGGTTGTGTTAGCTACGGCTCGTCTGCTAAACCCTGGATGGTGGGATGGGATGGAAGATGGTCGAGTCTCAACGCGGACTCCACGAACACGCACGATTCATCATGATCAGACAAGTTTCAGTCTCTCCATTTGATAAAGACCTCGTCGGTCCTAAACCGCTGCGTGCACGTACTCTCGTCCAACGGCGTCCGGAACCCTGTCTCGTACGCCAACAGTCCAGCATGCGCAATCATGATGCCATTGTCAATGCAGAACCGCTCGTCTGTCGCATACACTGACCCTCCTCGCTCCTGCGCCATGTGGCCCATCATCTCCTGGAGTCGCTCGTTACAACCCACGCCGCCCACGATGAGAACTTGCGACGAACCGACGTGTGCCATAGCTCGTTCCGTGATCTCGACTAGCATCGCAAATACAGTCTCCTGCAGTGAGAAACACAAATCGGCGGGTGTGAAGTCTGCGCCAGCCTTCATCTGCGCAGCGAGGGCGTCGGCAGAGGCGAGGATGCCGGAGAAGGAGCAGTCCATGCCCTTGACGGCGTAGGGGAGGTCGAGGAGCTTGCTGCCCTTCTTGGCGAGCTGCTCGATATTATACCCCGGAGCAGGGTCGTTGCTGATCTCTAACGTGCGAGCGAATCGGTCCAGACAGTTTCCCACTGCAATATCAAGCGTCTCTCCAAAGATGCGATACCGTTGTTCCGCGTAGGCAATGACTTGTGAATTTCCTCCTGACACGTACAGTACAACAGGGTTGTCGGCGCCAGTGATGTACCTCCCCATCTCGATATGCCCAACACAGTGATTAACACCGACAAGTGGCCTATCCCACAGCAGCGACAGTGCGCGGGCAGCGACGGCTACCGAGTTGAGCGGCGCACCCATGCCGGGCCCCTTTGTATAGCAGATGCAGTCGACGTCGGCGGGGGAAATCTTAGCCTCTGCGAGGGCCTCGCGAGCGAGGCGCACAAAGTGGGCCCGGTGGTGGGCGGCCGTGTCCTTGGGGAGGAAGCCGGTGCCAGGAGGGGATACGAAGGTGTCGCGGAGGTTGGAGAGGATCTTGGTCTCGGTGGGCGTGTGGAGGATGACGCCGATGCCCAGCTTGTTGGCCGAGCCCTCGCAGCCGAGGGCGATGTAGGAGGACTTGTTCTTGAAGGCCATATTGTGTGTGTAGTGAGTGGGGTATCAAAGTGGTGATGTTGGTGATGGTGTTGAGGATTCTAGATGTCAGATGTGGCTCTTTATGACATGTTCGAAGAAGAAGGGGACATAAATCGGCTAAAAGGAATAATTAATCAATCTCTAGCAATGCTGATGCTGTCGAGTCGTCAGATCCTATGCCTTGTAAATGATGTCAAAGTCGACTCCCGATAAGACAATCATCAATCAATAGAGGGGCAAAAGAGACATGGGTTCTTCTCTTCTCCCGGCCGATACAAATTCCATGCCTCAGGTGGAGAATGCGAACAAAGCCCCTCGCTTGCCCTTTTCCAGATGACCACTGTGCGTCATGCCGGAGGAGCTGTCAAGCCACACTTGAGCTCACTGTAACAAGAGAAGATCTTGCCAGCCCTGAACCGCGCAGGGGGGGTCGGGTCCCTTGATCTCCCCTTAGCGCCCACAACCCGCTGCCTGCTTGCCGTTGCGGCTTTTCCTTCAGAAGATGGGTCCCCCCCCCCCAAGGGAATTTTTTTTCTCTGTTAGCGCGCCGAATCTGGGCACTAGCCACACTCGGGCTGTGGCTCCGCACCCACACTCACTGGCACTCAAACTGGCGAGACCCAAATCCAGAGACGCCGGTTCGCCGGCCACTTTTCCCACTCGCCGCCCTCCACTCGCTGGTAACAGCCTCCTCTAACACTCACTCACTCACATTCGACATCCACTATACAGCTTTTCAGTCTTGCCGGTAGAGCAGGTCTCTTGCTTCTCCCCCTACATTCTCGCAAGTATACAACTCTTCTTTGTTCTGTACTCTTTCATAGAGCTCGAGTCTTGGTCCCTGGCCCCTGCTAACATGACATATCACCCAGGTCCCCTCGCCCAGCTTCGTCACCTTTCAGACAACCCAAACCTTGATTCCACACGCTCTCCTCTTCTACCGCGTCAACTACTACAACTATATGCTTACTCTTCTTCTCCTCGTCATGGAAAATGCTTCGTCACTTGCTGCCACGAATTCCACGTCGACCACTCGAGGCCTCATCGCTCCCGGAGAGAGCTCCCCCTCAGCCACGCTAAAGGTCACATCCACCTGACCCTACTACGACACCGTCACCACAATCGTCTTCACAGCAACAGGGCACGAGACACGAATTTCTTGCGGTCCAAATCAGAACCGTGGTTCTTTTTTCTTTTTTCTTCGACCTGGGGCACCGAATGCGCTCCTCACGTCCAAGCCCAAAGACTACCGGCCCCGAACTCCTCGCAATGCCCCGGCCCACGATGGAATAGTGTACATGACGTCTCCTCCCCGGCACCGAACCGCCCACCCTCTTCGAACGGTCCGTCGCCTTCGCTCTTCATTCGACATTGGGTATAAAACATACAGCAAACATTATCATACAAAACAACTGCCCTGGTCTCAGCTGTCGTGGTCTATCACCTAGGCTGAGGCCTGGACATGGGCTTGAGCTTGAGCCTGTTGCGCTTGAGCCTGGACCTGGGCCTTGGCCTGCGCTTGCACGGCCAAGTGCGCTTGTGCTGCCGCTTGCGCGTGTGCTTGGGCATGCGCATGCGCGGCCACAGCCGCTGGGGACGGTAGTACTCGGTTGCCCGCTTGTGCAGCTGCCACAGCTTCTGGGGGTACCGCCGGGCGACCTCTGAACATGTACGGGTTCAGCGGGATTGTGGCTCTGAATTTGAGCGCTCGAGTATCGAACGGATCCACCTCATAGACTGGCGGCTCGTCGTCGTCTGAGTCGGAGTCGTACCTCCATCTATCCGAGTACTCCTCACTGTTCTCCCGCGGCGGTGTTACCATGCCCCTCCGGTCAATCCACAGGCGATTCAGTCGGCCGATACGGCGACGGAAAGCCGGCTGACTAGTCTTGGATGGCTCGCTCGAACCAGCGGTAAACTGGAAGACAGGGGGTTCAGGTTTGTCGAGTTGCATGGTATCAGGTGCGTCTTCATCCACATCCATTTCTGACGACGTAGACGCTGGTGGCGTCATCAGATATTGCGTCTTGGCCGGCCGGAACTTGAGCTCCGTGCCCTGCTCCTTGACTGGAGAGAGTGGATCTCGAGTGAGATCAATATGGTTCTGGTTCCACTTCCTGTGGTTTTGAACCTTCATTGCAATGTCAAGTCCAAGCTCATGTTCCCTCTCTGCTAGCTTGTCCTTCAGCAGGACGAGATCAGCATCAAGAGTTCTACCATCTGTCCGGACAGGTTGCCGCAGGTGGGCACCAGGCGGTCGTTGCACAATGTGCGCCTCGACAGGCTTGCGCTTCTGAGGCTGCGTCGGCAAGTTAGTACCAAGCGGGACAACTTGACTACATGTGCGAAACACGTTAAGTGACATACCTTTTGGTTGACGAGATCTTCGTCCTCGCCCTTGATGCCCAGCCGAAGCTTAACATCCTTAAGCCTTGCCCTCTCCTCAAAGACAGCACGATCCATCGTCATTAGCTCTCGTTTAAGCATCTCTCTTTCATATGCCATGAGAACCAGTTGTCTACCATCCTCAAGCTCGCGGCGCAGTTTCTTGAGAGTCTCTGCGATCTTGTTGTCACGAGCTCGTGTCTTTCGAGTCTGACGAGCCTCTCGTCGTCTAAAGCAGACGAAGGGATCGGTATCATCAGTCTCCTGGTGTGTCTCGAACTTGAGGGTGGGGTGCAATGGCTTGTTGCCAGCATCCTGCCGTCTTGACTTCCAGTATTCATACACAGGCTTAGCATGTTGGAGGATGGCGGCCGAACCCAGGTGGTTCAAAGCTGGCACCATCATGTCATAGGCGGCAACAGTATTGTCAACCGATGCAAATGGAGTCTGCTCTGCGGCAGTGTCCTCAAACACCTCCATGATGCGTTCAAAGTCATCTTCGGATAGGGGCCCCGAGGGAGGAGCTTTACTATTGTACTGGGTGAGGAACTCGTCATCTTCTGTGGTCATGTCATAGAGACATGTGATGCATTCCTCAACGGTTTGTGAGAAGCGGATGTAAGAGGAGGGTTTGTGGAAGGGAACAGCATAGAGCTCATCATAGTTGATGTCGCTCTCCTGGGGAGGCGGAACAGGAATTTCCTGGTCATTGCTGGTTCCCGCTTCCTTGAGAATGGTTTGAAGATGGTATTCCTATGGCAATGGGTCAGTCTGAGGTCCGCTGAGACATGATTGGATGGTGGGTGCATCCAATCTGCAATGGCTGTTGCCAAGGCATATCACGTGAAGTGACACGTGATATCATGATATCTGGCGGGAAGACAAAGGACTCACGTTTTCCTCGGCCTGCTCGACACCGGTCGCGATTTGGTTTTCGGTGGTGAGGGCTTCGTACTCGGAAGGATCGATCTGGTCCTCGCGAAGCACTGGGAGCGTCGTCTTGACGCTCAACTTCTTGACGCGGACCTTGCGTGATGACATGTTGGCAGGGGGTTGGAAGGGGGGCGGGAGAGAGGCGGTCAGGCGGCGGAAAATCCGCGAAAAAAAGCGATCAAGTCATAAAACGGGGGGTATTGAGTCGAAATCGGTCGAAGAGTCGATGTAAAAGGCGTTGTTGTAGCCTATTTTCGATGGGAGCGTGGTCGGGTTCGATGGGGTGACGTTGGGGTTTGTTTTGCCGCGCAAAGATTTTTCGCTGGGTTTGGCAAGGGAAAATGGGCGAGGTGAACGGTAGGGAGGGGGACGGCACGTCACGGTGCTGCTGGACGGGAGAGCCCAAGGTCACTCTCCTGCGGAACTCTGCGGGAGAGGTACTTGGGGCGCTCGGGCCACTGCCTCCTTTTTTTTGGGGCCGCCCAGTGCTGAGTCGTGCTGTCGCGTCAACTGCGGCGGAGGGCCTGCTCTGCACCGTTAGGCATGTCCCTCCCCGCCAAATGCCTGCGGTTCAGTGGGCGCGAGGTACCTGAGAGAGCCTGTAGTCGCCCATCTCCAGCGAGCGATGACGCCTGGATGCGATGGTTGCCGGCGCTGACCGGGCGACCACGTAACAAACGGCGACCAAAATGGTACGCTATGTGAGCGATGAATTATACTGCTGCTGTTTGTCCACCTCGGCGGCTGGGAGAAAATGCAGATATGATGGCATCTCGGTTGCTACGATAACCGGATATTTTAAACATCGTCTCTGCAGCTGTCACTTGCTTGCTGTTGCAGCAAAATCCGGGGTAGCTCTGCATCCGCATCTCGTTGAGGCTCCGTTCATGTTTTGGTGGAACGGAGGCCGAGAGCGGAAGCTGTAAATCACCGTAACAGAAACGGCGCACGTGCATGTCACGTCACGTCATTCTCCTCTCCGATTTAGCCTTTTCAGCTCCCTCCCCCGCTCCGTAACTACCCCTCCGTCGCCCCTTTCGCAGAAGACGGTCTAGAAGGCCAAGAAGGCAGTTTTGACACCGACCCAGCGTTTGCAGTAAGACGGCGGGCGACCCCTCGAAATTCAGCCTTATCACGAAACCCTCTTGCCGACGACACATCTGCACCCCACGACTCTCTCTTTACCGACGCGCAGGAACCTCTAAACAAGGTTCCCTTCCTCGCGCCTGCTGTTTTTCCTTTCCGCTCCTCTTTCTCCCCGGACAAGCTTTGGAGG
Organism: Fusarium albosuccineum; assembly: GCA_012931995.1. Lineage (NCBI taxonomy): Eukaryota > Fungi > Ascomycota > Sordariomycetes > Hypocreales > Nectriaceae > Fusarium > Fusarium albosuccineum. The sequence goes on along the minus strand of JAADYS010001656.1, from coordinate 1,015 downwards.
TCGCCTAGATCTCTCTCTCTCCCCGCCACGATGGGCAACACGACCAGCGCAGTCCTGGACAACCTTGTCCAAGGATCCAACTGTGAGACCTCTTTGCCGTGATAGCGACGTTATATACTGACAGTTTGTCCTTTTTTAGTCGACAGGGACGAGGTCGATCGTTTGCGGAAGCGGTTTATGAAGCTAGACAAGGTGCGCGCGAGCTGTCCAACCCTTTGGATACCGGGGTTGAGCTTGGGATACACCCCGATGCTGCTGGAAGAGTGACAGAGGAGGAGGATGCTACGATTACAAGGACATTACGGGCTAACTCGAGCTCGTTAGGACAACTCTGGAACGATTGAGCGCGATGAATTCCTCAGCCTTCCCCAGATCTCGTCCAACCCGCTGGCAACACGGTCCGTTCACCCCCTTCTACATCCCCGATACCATCCAGCTAACATTTCCCTCTCCCCAGAATGATCGCCATCTTTGACGAGGACGGCGGCGGCGACGTCGACTTCCAAGAGTTCGTGACGGGCCTGTCGGCCTTCAGCAGCAAGGGCAACAAGGAGCAGAAGCTGCAGTTCGCCTTCAAGGTCTACGACATTGACCGCGACGGCTACATCAGCAACGGCGAGCTCTTCATCGTGCTCAAGATGATGGTCGGGAGCAACCTCAAGGACCAGCAGCTCCAGCAGATCGTCGACAAGACCATCATGGAGGCCGACCTCGACAAGGACGGCAAGATCAGCTTTGAGGAGTTTACCAAGATGGTGGAGAACACCGACGTTAGCATGAGCATGACTGTTGGTGAGTGCTCAGGTTCCCTGGCGGTTTTCTCTGTTGTGATAGAGAAGAGGGCAATCGTCGTGGTTGCATATGTGACATTGGGGTTCTTGGTCAGAGCAATGCTAACTGTCAACTACAGACCAGTTTTAAACGCGCACATTCACAAAAGGCGTCAAGAGTTGGAGTACCAAGGTTGAAAGACTACCAGGCGTCATGCGAGGTTTGTGCGTGGATATTAGGGGAA